>QTSX02005021.1:392597-446802 GCA_014839935.2 Entomophthora muscae | reverse complement strand
GTTTGGGAACAATAGTCAAAAAAGAACACAAGGAAACAGGTTTAAATCTACAAAGAGAATTACCCAAACGTTTGAATTTCAGCAATGAAAGTTATAACCTGTGGGCATCTGTGAAAAACAACAGAAATAATACTCAAAATTTTAAATTGATTGAAGGAACTGAAATTCAAAGGAAATTAACACAAATGAAAAGGAAACTAATCAAAACAAAAGAAATGAAAATGAAGAAAATGAAGCACAGTTAAGAGGTAGAAGCTCTTTCAGAAACAATGACAATTTATCAAATGAAAATAAAAAGGAAGCACAATTTGCACATAAAATTAGAAAAATCAAGCCCAGGAAATCAAATGAGAGCAGCCAACGCTCATGAAGTTCACTGAAGGGGCACCTGTGGCTTAGGGGGCTGCAGAGGAAAGAAATTGCAAAATTATTTATGTTTTACTTAAATTTACTTTAGTCACAACAAGAAATGGGGCAGAGGTTGTTGATGTGGCAGCCTTCACGCCTGGAAGGTTTTACTGGGGTTACCAATCATTGGTAGCCCCTGTAATTCAAATAAATCAAATTGAAACACAAAAAATAATACTGTAAATTCAGAACCTAAACGTAAAAATATGGAATTGTCAAATCCTTGGTCCAAATTTTGAATCACTTTTGCAGGCAACTCAGCTGAGTGAAAAATAAAATATTTAATAAAATCAAACATTTAATTTGAATTTTTTGATTTATTTAAATTGGCAAATTTCAAATGTCTTGAGCAGATAACTCAACTAACAAAAGACAAAACACAGCAAACAAATGCGGGATACATGAATCAGAAAAGCGGGATCTAATGTACTATTTGAGATTTCCTGTATGCCAACAAATTGCAGACAACATGTAAAACTTAATGAATCTGAAATTTTGGGATTGTCAAATCCAAGAACCAAATTTCAAATAAAAAATGAGGTGAATTTGAAACAAATATAATTTATGGGTGTCTCAAAAAAAAGATAAAGGATCTAGAGTGGATTTGTGCTAATTCTTTTAGGAATCATAGGCATTCTCAAAAAGCACCCTATTCCATTTTAGGACAACTAAAATTTTGATTTTTGATTACAGTTGATTTTAAAAAATGCTAATAATAAAGTAGAAGTATATATTACAATCTATCTTATCATGTTGTCTTTTCCTTGATGTGTTGATAGTTCATTTGCTGTTGATAATGTGATTGCATTTAATTGGATAGTTTCATCTCCAGTTGCCTTGGAAATAGGAAATCAAGTCACCTCCCTGAGACCAACTGTAGTTGCAGAGGCAACTTGATTTCCTATTGCCAAGGCAACTGGAGGTGAAACTATCCAATTAAATGCAATCACATTATCAACAGCAAATGAACTATCAACACATCAAGGAAAAGACAACATGGTAAGATAGATTGTAATATATAATTCTACTTTATTATTAGCATTTTTTAAAATCAACTGTAATCAAGTATCCTTAATAGCAATACATTAACACTTTTGTTGTAAACTGATAGTTTAGCTTTCCCCCTCCTTCCTTGAAAATAAGTTTTGTTGGCCATTGGCTACGCTGGGGCCAAAAACTTTTAAAAAAAACTCTGCATCATCAGGAGGGTAGCTCATGAATCATTATATGGTTTTGTGGTTGCTTTAATAGTGATTTAGAGTGAAGAATATTGCATCATTTCCAGTTTAGACAATTATGCATTTCACTTAATTTCATGTCTAAACATGGTTGTTGAGATTGGATTTTTTTATTTTATCCAGAGTGGAGCTTCTTGATTTGGGTTGATTTGTCCTAGTTACTTACTGTAAATTCAATTTGGATTCCAGTTCCCGCAATTAATGTTTGAGTTTACTAGTTCCATTCAAAAGTGATTTGAAATTTGGTTCTTGGATTTGACAATCCCGCAATTTCAAAAAACATAGTAAACTTAATGAAAATGGTTGATGGATTTGAACGCTTCAAATCTGATTCCAGTTAATTCATTTTTTCCATTGGAAATATGCAGTTTGACTTGAGCTTTGCAAAGTGTCTATGAGTTCCCGCATTTTTAAAAATTCAAATAAATATACAAAAAATCAATTTAATTAAAAAAAGGCCATCCTGCAAAAGTGATTCAAAATTTGGACCAAGTATTTGACAATCCCGCATTTTTATGTTTAGGTTCTGAATTTACAGTACAAATGAACATGAATGAATTTGCAAAAAAAATAAGCAATGAACAGGGAATACCAAGCTCCCAATGGAAGCTCAACCTGGACAAGGGAAGCATATGAAATAGGAACAAATATCAATTTTAATCAAATGAATGAAATTCCAATGAATTTCAGAATGAATTTTGACAAATACATATATATATGTTCAAAGATTTCCATTTTCAAACATTAATGAATATGAAAAGAATCTAAAGAAGATTGAACTTCAAGTAGGAAATGAATATATCAAATCAGCAATATTCAATGAATTTATCACAGCATTTTCAAATAAAGTTGGGGATGCAAACCTCGTGAACAAGTTAAAGCCTTTAATGATTTTGTTTGCAAAAGCCTGGGGGCAGAAACCACTGGAGCTCCCCAGGAAACAATATTCAATTACTCAAATACTTCATAAATAAACCAATTAACAGCTACATACAAGAAATTATGTTTATTTTCCAAACTATATACATTGCAGAGATTGCATATTGCAGTATACTTTGGTATACTCCTCCATTGCATATTGAAAACAAACGTCAAGAAAGAAGAAGACGTCCCTCAACAACTCTATATTTTCTGCTTAGCATTAGAAAAACAAAAGACTCCACAGGGCTATAAGACCATGGAGCATGTCCTACATGACAGTTTTGCATTGGCATTGCTGTTTGGTTATTACCTCCCTCCAGAAAAACAATTGCTCACAAAATCCCTTATTACCCTACCTTTTATAAAGTGCTCAGCCACAATTGGGGTGATGAGCACCATCCCAATTGCAATTAGCTCTTGCAGCATCCACCACATATAGAAGAGTACATGGTCTCAATTAGTGGTTTTTGTAGAAGAAAGTCTTTTGAGGTACAATTCCCCCAAATAACCCATTTCTTGCATTTTTGCATTTGCATAATAAAAATTTCTTCTATTTTATTTTATTTTATTATTATAATAAACTATATAGTTAGGTAGTATACAACAATTCAATAGTTATAATAAATAAAACACAGTTAATATTAAATCTAATTTATAATCTTTTTATTTAGTTGATTGCCAAGTATGAGTTCATATATTACGTAGTTAAACAACAAGAGCTCTATTTATCTGAATCAAACTGCCCACTCCACTTATGTTTAAACAAGTGCTTGTTTAGTACTTGAATTCCCTTTTCCTATTATAATATGATTTGATAAATAGATTTTCTATGCTCAACATGTTTCATAAGTAATAATTAGTAAGATATACATGAAAATCATTGGTTTTTGTGTTGTGTGGCTATAGTGGCACTAAATCAATAAGATCAGGTGATGACTCACAAGGTCCAATCTGTGGCTTAAAACCCCACTGTACTAAAATAGGGCTCACAATTATTCAAATAAAATTAATAAATTTCTATTTTTTTAATATATTTATTTGTTAGCTCTACGGTTAATACAATATTTGGTGCATTATAATAAAAATATGTGTCCTTATATCTAATATAATTGATTTTATTTAACTTTTACACAAACTATTATGTATATAATACAATTCAACATCAATTAATTATATATAAATAATATTTTTAAAGTTCTATTAAAAAACAAATAAAACCCAGAGCGCCCATTTATCTGATTGGCTTGGAGGCAAGAGCTTTGGGGAGGAATAATTCAGAGTGCTTTTAAAAAGTTGCCACCACATCAGGTTACCCCAAAAATTGACTGACCTCAAGGATGTTGAAGAGATCTTTGGTGTCCTGTGAGAGCCCCTTCTGTGACAGATCCAGGTCCAACCAGTCCATCCTACCATTATCCTGCCCTTGACTCTTATTGCTATTACCTTCCTGTGACAAAGCTTTGAGGAGCTTTGCCTCCAGGGAGGCAATTTTATGGGACAACACTTTGTCATCATCCTGCCAATGAGCCATGATCTCAACACTCTTTTCCTCCCTTGCCCTTAAAGCCTCAATTTCAAAATTTGCCTTTACTTTCACTTGTTGTAAGATTTTGTCCCATCCTACTAACAGGTTCCAAGAATCCCACACATAGATTTGGTTTCCTTGGACGGGAGTCCCTTCTTTTGCAAAGTAACCAGAATATAACTCTTCAAACGCAGCCTTTACTTACACCAAAGACTCCTCAGGCACAGTCTTGGCAACCTCCAAGCTTGACAAAGCCTCCTCAAGCAAGCTGGTAGAAACTTCCTTTCTTGCAGCAGCAGCCTCAACACAAAGCACTCCAGATTTTGCTCTTTCAAATAGTAATAAAGAAGACATGATAATTAAAAAAAGTTGAGGGGAAAGCGTCAAAATCAACAATATATATTTATTTAAAATTAGCTATTTTTGCTTATATACCATTTGGGGCATATTTGGCTGAAAACCCCTCCGGTTCCTGAATCAACCTATGATTCATCCCGTGGTCTATGACATTCAAGTCATCCAAACCTAGATCTTTACCTAAAAGGTCTCCTGTAATTCTCAGCCTATGAGAATTAACCTACAATGAGAATGATTCACCTGGTGCCATTCATCTCAATGTATCAATTTGGCATGGAGCTTCCTCAGCTCCTGGCGCCAAAACCCTATGGAATATACACATTCCAAAACTCAGCTATCAATGTTCCAACAGGGAACCAGCTGATCAAACCTGAATTCCTAGGCATCCTTGCCTTTATTTAGTTATCTTTGCATTTAATGGTTTTTTTTGCCTTAAAACTCATTAAAATGCTTTGAAACTTGAACCAGGCGCTACTGCGGTGCCCAGCAATTTTTCCAGGCGGCGCCTTGGTGCTTCTCAAATCAATAAGGCGGCGCAGCGGCGCTTCAAACCTAATGAATTTGCCAAAGCGGAGCTTTTAACCCAAAATTTGGGGGTTTACTTTTGATTACCCTTAACCAAACTTCTTGATACAGTCAAGGCAATCAACCAATATAATTAAAGCCTCATTAATTATATTCCCATGTATTTATTAATTAATCTTCCTGATTAATTAATTTTTTTTTGAGACGCCTAGTCTCCAATATTGATTTGGCCAATCTTGCCTTCTGTTCTTTTATTGAACATAGATATCCAGTTTCCAGGAATCTTTTCCTAAAGAATTCCAAATAATCTATATACATGCAATAAACAGCAAAACAGAAATAGCTTTATATTTTGGAGCATTTATTTGGCTAAATACTCAACAGTGGCTGTTGTACGGTCACACCTTCTTAACCTTATTCTTGATCCAACCAAACACCTCCTCAATTGGATTCAGTAATGGGGAATATGGTGGGAGGAGGAGAAGTCTTGTTGGACAATCAGCAAGGCAGTGGCTGGAGGAGTGGCTATTCTTGTCAATGGGGGGGAACTCGGACACAACCAGATCCACTTTGTAGAGCCCGACATTATCAAGCACAACAACGTTGGTTGTGCCGCTAAAATTTATCCAAAGGTACTCCTTGACAACTCAGAGAAAATCAAGAAAGGTCCCGCTGTTATGGGAGCCTTTAATCATCTGGTATTGATCCAACCCATGAGGACCAAGAAGCGCTACCATTGAATATGTTTGGGAACAGACAGCTGCACAATGTGCTACACCATCCTTGGACCCCTTCTCAATCTACCCATGCCTAGACCTGAGTGAGGAGGAAAACTATGATTCATCTATATAAAAGAACTGTACTTTCCAGTTTTCTTTAGAGCAAAATAAGTCTCAGCATAAATGTGTCAATCCTTGATGGTCTTCTTGCTGTTCCTATTGTACGGAGAAATCCTCAGTACTTTCCATGAGAAGCCCAAATCAACCATTGTTTTGTAGAAAGGGTTTTAGAAACAGAAAGCCCAAACTCTGTGGCCAGCATTGGTTGGACAGCAAGCATTTCCAGGTGGCAATCCTTGGCTATCCACTGTTTTATTGCCTTGATATGCACAGGCTGCAATAGTTTTGGCTGCCGCTTAGCCTTGACAGATTTGGCAATTCTCCTGGTGTTGCCGTATTTGTTGCTGAGGCTGCCAATATATCTGGCCATGACACCAAATTGGGACGCAATATCCCAAACTGACATTCCCCCGTTCAAGCAGTTGAGAAGAGCTTCACACTCACTATTTGTCAACTGACACCGGCCCTTGGTGGGTACCGCAGCATCCTGGCTAGCAGGCTCAACACAGGGGATGGTGACCTTTGTGTAGAAGGTGGGATTACGCTTGGTTACGCTGGTGCCATCAATGGTGGCATACAATACAGGCGCAGATGGCTCCTCAGTGGTGGCCAATGACTCATAGGAGGTATCAAAGACGCGGGGGCAGGAAGTAGCAACTCTTGGGTCAAGAGTGCGAGGCCAGGTGACAACATGGTACACAGTGGAGGTGTATGTAACCTCATTATTCCTGATGACCTTGGTATAGGAGACTTTGGTGGCAGGCCTTGAGAGCGGCTTCTGTCTGGGATTCAGGCTGCTGTTCCTGGCTTGTGATGCAAGAGGTGATTGACTGGTGCTGACGCCTTGGGAGGCCTGTGTGTCAGCATTACTCCCCTTGAGTTGTGACTGGGTCTATTCTTGGACCCTCTGAGACGCCCTCATGGACAGGCTGCCCTGCGGGCTAGTGCAGGAGCTGGTTGGGAATGGGATTGTCTGTCCATAAAAATAAAATAAAAATATATATATTAGATTAAATATGTATTTATTTGGATTTATTGGTTTAGTTGTGGGTAGTTATTTTCTATTGAGTTAGCCTTGAATAGTAACAGAATTTCTATATTCATGATTTGAAGTGTATAATATTGTATCCTTTCTGGGGTTGGATAATTTTAAAGTTTAATCAATTTTAATGTCTAAACATAGTTATTGAGATTGAATTGTAGTTTGATTTTATCCAGAGTGGAGCTTCTTGATTTGGGTTGATTTGTCCTAGTTACTTACTGTAAATTCAATTTGGATTCCAGTTCCCGCAATTAATATTTGAGTTTACTAGTTCCATTCAAAAGTGATTTGAAATTTGGTTCTTGGATTTGACAATCCCGCAATTTCAAAAAACATAGTAAACTTAATGAAAATGGTTGATGAATTTGAACACATCAAATCTGATTCCAGTTAATTCATTTTGTCTATTGGAAATATGCAGTTTGACTTGAAATTTGCAAAGTGTCTATGAGTTCCCAATTTTTTAAAAATTCAAATTAATATACAAAAAATCAATTTAATTAAAAAAGGCCATCCCTCAAAAGTGATTCAAAATTTGGACCAAGGATTTGACAATCCTGCATCTTTACGTTCAGGTTCTGAATTTACAGTAGTGGGAAAATAAATATTTAATTAAATGCGCTTGATGAAGCTAGAGACTTCGTGGGTGTATCGGTAGACGGATGGGGTGGGGTTCAATAGTGACATTTGTGAGGTTTCCATATGCAGGTTGGAATCTTCCTTGAGGGGATGGGGCCTAAAGCAGGAAAGGAAATTGCTTAGAAAGCAGCGGGTGGATGGCTCGGGGGTGATGGAATGAACGGTAGGCGAGATACGACGCATGGGAACAAAGTATCCGACTTCGTCTATTTCTTCAGGCAAGACTGGATCAAGCAGGGGGCGGGGTGGAGGAAGCTTCTCTGTTGGCAGGCGAGAGTCCAGGAAGCGTGGGACTTTGATGTTTAGCTTCCTAAGGATAGCTTCAAGTGCAGCAGCAAAGGCAGGATCCAGGAGAAGGACAACCAAGTTGAGAATCCCTGGCACATCAGTGCCGACAATCGAAAGAAAACGAAATGTGACGGGGATCTCCTCGACATGGTAGCTTACAGAGCACGCAATCAGAAACCACAGCTGAGTGATAATAGGGATAATGCAGTACAGCGATCTAAACATCAGTAATAAATCTTTATTTTAAACTTACACTCGATTGATCAGCTTGAGTATTTTTTTCTTGAGCACGAGATTGTCACTCAGAATATCTGCATTGTCATTGCGCTTTGTTTGAATGATACTGTCAATCACAGTCTTCTTCTTGTACAGCTGCATATTGACCATTGTAGCAGCAATCGTACAATATATGATGGCAAGGAAGCCCCAAACAATAAAGCAAGAGAAGAGATAGACCTCTGTTTCATAGGATGCTGGATCTCGCATATCACACAAACCCCCCTCATAAGTCATACCAAACCTTCCAGAAAACAGAGGAGGGGCAAGCAGCAGCAACGGAAGACCCAAGGACACTGCCCACATAAGCTTCTCCTTGCCAAACACGATGTCATGGATAAATACAAGCTGCAGGTTAAGGGCTACTGTCATATTGAGAAATAGATACACTAGAGTGAAATAGTAGAAAGAAAATCCAATGGCAGAGCAGATAGCCCCATCTTCTCTACACTTTGTAAAGAGCATAATTGAGAAGGCTTTGAGAACATCAACAATGGAGATGGCAAGTGTAAACCTGATTGATACGCGGTCCATGATTTCATAAGACACGCACATGCATCCAAAGATCACCGCAACCACGACCAGCCCACACACCACAGAAACCAGGTTTAGCCAAAGGTTCAGCTGATCTTGCAGAGTATCAAGCTCTTCAATCTCCATACCAATCCTAATCCAATCACAAGCAATATATACTTGTTAATATCCACTCTTCATTAACTTCTCTCTACTGTCGCGGGGTCCAATAAGAATGCCCTTTTCTTACTGCAAATAGTTCCGATTGGGTGTGAAAAATGTATGTTTCCTCCCAGACGTCTTGGGCTTCTTTTGAGCGGCGGGGTTGGAAATCTGGCGTGTTTCCCAATTTGGGACTTGAACAGGAAAAGAGTTCATAATAAGTCCTTGACGTTATTTGAAACGATAAATATGAATATAGAAGCTTCACTTAGATGGAGTAGTTGCTGCAAGAATATTTAAGTAATCAAATGCAAAATGCAATGTAGGTACATATGCAGATCATGAAATAAATTGTTCTACAGCAGAGAGCTAAAAATAGAGGATTGAGGAAGTGCCGGAATAGTGTTACATCCAGGGAACCTTAAGACACCACCCAATCCTTGATTCTCCACCAAATACGACCTGCCTTGATTGGAACTTGCCATAGCCGATTTGAAGGCCTTATCAGCCCTCGAAAACGTTGAGCCCCCAAGTAACCCAGTTTCAACCAACTTGGCCTCGATCATCTGACCCCAAAGGGATTGACCTCACACTTGTGCCAAGCCCAATTGATCAAAGAATGTATTCCAATCATTTCTAGCCCCACCATACTTCAACTTGATTGGCTGGCACCAACCAATACTCTAAATTAAAATCAAATTTAAATGCTGAGGCTGATTTCGGTCCGCGGCCAAATCCCTGTGGCATAGTTTCTCCTTGCCTCGATTGCATCTCCAGGGTTAGGGTTGTGGTGTGGTGAAGTTAATAGATTAACTTTAATCAATCAAAGTTGACTGCTAAGCTTTACAGTTCCGCTGCAGATCTCCAATCATGTCCTGTCGATATACATGATGCATTTAGTTCCCTACCCAGCGTAAGTCTAGATCTATGCCTTTGACCTTGCAGCTATGGAATATATTTACCGCAGTTTAAATCCTGCAATTGGGAAATTATAAAGCCTTGGCCAAACTTGCTTTAATAACGTCAGGGATCCAACCTTGCGGAGGCAGGCCTCTAATCAGGTGTACAATAGTGAGCGATCGGCAGTCCAGCAGAGCAAGACTACCAAATTCACTAGTATTAGTAAGTGCACCAAGTAAGCTCAGCTTTGTAACTCCTCAGGAAGGGAGTAAGCTTATGAAGCACATAATATAATACAGTATACCCCATCATATTCCAGGAAGCATAGGGATGAATCAGTGAAGAAACTGGCTCTGGTTCCACACCAGGAAGCTTGGCTTTCTTATGTAGATACCCTCAAGGACGATGTCCAGTAGTGTCTGAAAGATCAAGGACAGTCTACTTTCTCAGCACAAAGAACTGGCGAGGTAAAGAAAAGTAATCCCAGGATCGGCAGAAATCATTTCTGCTGCATCCCAAGAGATTGTGGATCCTTAGACCAAGTGAATCCCCTATACTGATTAGGGCTGTGTTGGCCCCAAAAGGGACAATTACGGCATTTACCATAATCACCCGTCCTCCCTTCCCTGTAATCTTTTTTGGATTCCCCTATGCTGGGAGAATCCAAAATTTCTAAAAAAAAGAAGGTCTCAGAAGGCTTTTTGCTTTCCAGATTTTTGAGTTAGAAATTGATATATTTATAATAATTTTTTTGAATAAAAATTTTAATTTCAAATTTAATATTTTTAATTTTAAAAAATAGAGAGTAAAAAATAAAATATTTATTTTTAAAAAAATCCTTATCAACCACACCCTTCTGTGAGTGTGGAAGGAAACAATTCTGAGGGAAACTTCTTTGTGAAGATTCCCTTGAAATTGTTTCCGGATTTTGGATGGGTGCTCCTTTTAAGAAAAGGAGCCACCCGTCCGAAATCTGACGCAGTCATAATACTGATTTATTGAAATAAAATGAAGGCTATGGAAGAAATTTAACTGGTGAACTTTATGAAACTGTTAGAGCCCTTTTGAAATATTCCTGAAGGATCTTAAATACTCTTGGGGAAAGGGATCTGGCTTGGATATATACCATGCCCAGGATAACTAATTGATTGGTTGAAAGCATTTGCTGCAAGGCAAGCAGCAGCCTGCAGTCAGCAAAAGAAGGAGAACTTCATTTCCATCTGATACATAAGATTTTCATGGGGTTATGGTAAAATCAATCAGGTAACACTAAGTTACCCTTGTTGCAACCCATATCAACACCTCATCTGCCAACAAATCTCACGACATGCAGGGGGCACTCATAGAGTCATCCCATGACATATCCAATGATATAAACTTTTCCAATTCTAATGTCAAGATATGGTCAATATTGTCAGGGATCCAACCTGTGGGGGGTTCCTGAGAACTCGCGGGCAAACAGCCCGCAGGCCCAGCAGGGAGAGCCCACCACAAGATTGGGGCTAACTTTACAATATAAGATACCAATTTTCCAAGGACTGCCCAAGGTCCGCTTACAGGCACCATAGAATCAATCAATCCGGTGAGGGTGATATACATTACCCCAAATATCTGAGTGGAAGTGGATTCATTAGTGGCAACAGATTCTTGCGGGCGGTTGGGCCGCAGGGTGAGGGGCGGTGTCATTGGAACCAAATATGCGGGCAGGAAATTATACTTGTCTCAGAATAGCAGAGGAGGTATGGTGATTTTGGTGCCTTCTCTGTAAACAGTTTCAGTCTCTCTAGTTCTAGCTTCAGGGTTGTGGATGAGGATCTCCTCCAGAGTAAACTCCAAATTTGCCAGGTTGGGTGGGTACTCAGTAAAATGTACTGGGCCAAAGGGAGCTCCTGGTGGACAATAAAGTTCGGGCGGCTGGTCCGCGGTTTCTTGGGGTAGGTGAGCACGGGGTGCGGAGTCGCAAGGAGTAGACTGTAAATGAAGTAAAACTAATAACAAGTAAAGTATGATCTGGTTGAAATAAAGGTTTGTGTCACTTTATTGCAAGGATGGCAATGGGCATCTTCCTGGCAGCCCAGGGTATAAGTATGCCCATCTGTCATGGTAAAACTTTCACAAATTCCGTCGCCCGGGTTTTCCTGATTACCAGGTCTTCCCAGTCTTTGGTGGCATCAATTGCGGGGGTTATTTCATTGGCTGGTTTAAACTGAGAATGCTCAAATTCCCTGGTCAGGTTGTGGGATTGGTCGCCTCTGGGTGGCCCGCGTTCTATGGGAAAATTCTCTGTTTTCCCTTCTGTGCGGGCCCGAGTTATTTTGGAATCTGTGGCTGGACCCGCCTGTTGATTGGCTGTTTTATCAGGAACCTTTAGTGTGGAGAGTATTGGCATAGGTACATTTGGTTCATCAAGCTTCAAAGGATTTTCTGAAGTCAAATCCTGTTCTGGTTTGAGCCCAAAAAACTGCCGGCAGCCGGGCAGCCCGCGAGATGCTGGGGTTTGAGTTTTGTAGTTGAGGCTTTTTGATAAGCATAGTTGATAAGAGTTTGTCACTTGTGACAAATATTCCTAAATTAAGAATAGAGTCTATCACATACAACACTCCTTCAATAGGTCATTCAAAACACAAACCATACTTGATCATGCCACAGTGCCATCCCCTAGTGGACCAGCATCTATCTTTTACAGTATATCAGTACTAAGCTTTAAATAAAGCTATTGTCTTATCATAAATTTATGTCCTTTTTTCTTCTGGGCTGTTGTCTTCTCCAATTCTAAATAATGAGCTATAGCTAGTTTAGCTGTAACAGTAGTAGGTTTAATTTACAGCCTACCTTTAAAAGAATCCCTCCCAAGAAAAGACAGATGGTAAGGCTGTATGGCTACCCCTCATCAAGAAACCTCCCTATCTATTCATGAGGGGGATATCCCAGAAGGTTAGGGCATCCATCTTGATCAACTCATACTGACTAGGGCTGCAGTGTCCCACCCTGGGACAAAAATCTTCTTTTTTACAGTATTCCAGAAGATCAGATTTAAAATCAAGCTTAAATAGAAAATATATTATCTTCCACATTTTCAGAAAATTCAGGCAGTTCCAGGTTTTGTCCGGGGGTGGGACACTGCAGCCCTAATACTGACCAGCGTTTACAACCAGCTCTGTCTAGGCCAGCTTGACAGTAGTGTGTCTCCTCCCCAGTTAGTCCATTCCCAACAAATCATGACCCTCTAATTGTAATCTTTAATATGTGGCAAAGAAGGCACCAACAGGTAACCGCCAGAATTAACTCATTCCGCAAGTTGACTTAATATATGTCAATAATCAGAATTAAAAATACTTTAATGTTGACAGCATTGAAAAGTCAGAATTAAGTTTTAACTCATGCAGACTACTAATTTTGACACTTTTTTTAATAAGCAGAAACCTGTTTCCTGAACATTTTACTTAATAAAAATTAAGCTTCAAGATATTTTTTTAGGGTAATGTGACAGCATAGATTTTAAAAAGTCCATAAAAAATTATACAATACAATTAAAAAAATTCATAAGAATACACTTTTATTTTATTTTACTATGAAATTAGCTATCTTTACTATAATAATTTTTTCCCACTTATAAAAACAAAAAAACCCAATACACAAAAAGTTACTACATAAAATGTTACATATTATAGCAAAATATAATAATCAGAAACAGTAATATAAAGTTTTTTCTATATTGAAAACTACAAAAAACATATAATTTACTAGTAAAATACCAATATAGGCCATGTAATACAGTCTAAAGCATCAAACTATCAATAGAAAATCAATGATTTTATAAAAACAGTATCATAAATTATTAACAAGTTATTTAGAATAACTATTTATTTAAAAATATTATACTTAATATATAAGAAATATATAAAAAATTAGGCAATACTCAATAAATTTAATTGAAAGCTAGACTGTGATCACCTGGTTGCCATTAAGAACTGTGACAATCTTCTTGATGTATTCCCCAATCTCTGAAAGCTTATATTTGGCCTTGACAACGTCCTTAATCTTCTCTTGATACTGTTTCTCTTTGGTGGTTCTCTTCTTCTTGGATGGGCGGTTCTCAATATCTCTGATGGATGCAGCAGTCTTCCCCTGTTGGACTTTGAGGTGCTTGTAGAAGGTGTTGTATCTGGGCTTGATTCCAAAGGAGGACTTGATATGCTTATGACAGCCCTCCAAATATGAAGTAGTTTTTATCTCATTCTTAAGAACTGCCTGATAGCAGTTCCAGTTGGCTTTGGCTCTGGGCTTGCTCCGGCGCTTAGTGACCTTACGTCCAATACACTGTGGTTAATAATATTCAATGAAAGGGTAGAAGGCACCATCATGTTTCTTGGCATATGGATCCTGGCATAGGAGCTCAAAGGCTTGTCCAGCATGCTCTGGATTCACAAAGGCTAGTGCTACAAACTGCTTAATTAAGAACTTGCACTTTCCTGATATATCTAGATGGTGAAGCTTGCTGAGCTCAGGTAGACCCTTTAGTTACCTGTTGACAGCCTGTCAATAATGGAAAAAAACACCTCTGGACCTCTCCATCAAAGGTATTTACAAAAGCGTTATACTGGGCAGTTTCATAGTCCATGATTATAGTTGAGGGACCAAGTGCTTTATCATGAGCTTCTTGTTCTGCAGCAAGGGTAGCTTCATCATTTTCATCATCATCTGGATTGGCTCTAGTGTTATGGCCAGGGGGATTCTTTCTATTATTGGGTAGGGCTTTGATGCCATCCTGAAGAATTTTAAAGGCCTTTGTGTGAATCTCTTCTGTTGCCCCAGGAAGCAGAAAGTAGGAAAATGGGAGCACCTTGCCTTCAATAAGGGAATGTACAACCCATAGTTGGTAAAAAAGGCGGTGGCATACTGCAAAGGTACCGTCACATAACCAGGTCTCTAAATCTCTTAACTGCTCCAGGTTCTGTTGTGTAGCATAGCATATAATTCTTGCCTCTGCTGTAGGCCCATCATCATTTAAAAGGAATACCTCATCATCATTCAACATCTTTAACTCCTCTGTCAAGACTAACTCTCCTTGAACCATGGCTGATTTCTTATGGGGGACTAGGTCATGGCGTTTGTCATATATGTACTTCACTAACTGATTGCAGTCAGGGATGAGCTTCAGGTTCTCATTACTTAGGTGTGTGGTGGCCTTAACTGCCAGATCAGAAGCCTTAACATCTTTGGAGACTGGGAACATTTGGTAAGGTACCACTTTAGAAGCTTTCCAATAAAATTTATTGAAGCATTGCATGTGTGCTCTCCTTTTTCACTAGTGACTTTATCCCATCTTTCTGTATTGATCCTGGCAGCGCAGCTTCTATCTTCACATACATAATGCTTGCTTCTTCCTTCTCTCTTCTAATTGTTGCAATTGAAAACATAGCCATCACAGACTAAACTTGCATCTCCTTTGACAGACATTAGAGGGGAAAACTGAGGGAACTTCTTTGGGAGCTTAAACTCTCCTTTGACGTTACATATATTGTGAACCTTTAGGGGATCCCATGGGCCAATTGGAGCTTGATGATAGTCAGACAGGTAATCATCAGGATCTTCTTTATTCATACTTGATGAGGAGGATGGAGGTGCAGATTTGTTGGGTGGTGGAGGGGAATTATCTGGAGTTAGATTCTTGTGCTTCTTGAACTGGGATGAGCTTGATTCCTTGGGGCTTGATTCCTTTGAGCTTGATTCATCTGGGCTTGACTGGGGTTCTGTACTCTTGGGTATCTTTTTTCTTCCTTGCTTGCTTAGTGGAACCTCATCTCCTTCTGATTGGTACCAGCTTGGAGAAGAGGAGGGGGCAGGGGAGGGCTCTTTGCTTTCAGGGTCTGGTGCCTTCTCCTTTGTCTTCTGTTTTTTGAGGGCTTGTTGGCTGGTTTTTTGTTGGGGTAGGGACTTTGGGCCTTTCCAGAGGCTTTGAGTACTTTCTTGGTTGACTTGGGGCTCTTTTGTGGCTTCTTGGAAGATTTGTCCTACAATAATTAGAATTTAGTTCATAAAGTAAGAATAATCATGTGAAACATGAATAAAATTAAATAATAATCACTTGTTTTAAATTTTATTATTAAGTAAATAGTTTATAGAATTATGGAAAGTAATTTTAGAGCTAGTTTATTAGTAAAGAATAGAAAAAACTATGTTTAAATAAAAAGTCAATATTCTGGTAGTCACAATAGTCAAAAATATTTAATTTAGTTTGTCAGCATAAAAAACGCTTTAATTTTGCTGTTGACATACTGAAAGTCAGCATTAAAGTAGAAAAACACTATGTAAATAACTTATAAAGCTTGGTTAATATTTTCCAGAGTTGGTTTTTTAAGGCCAAAATTGATTATTTTTAAATTTAAAAAATTTAAAGATTTGCATATGTAACTTATGAAAACTAAATAATAGGGATTGTAGAGGGAAGTCTAAAGTACAGCCCTGGGTACTTTGGCCTGAATTAACATACCATTGTATGTGTGCTTTTTGTTAAGCGACAGTGCTTTACTGATAAACAAGTGAAGGTGTCAACATTCAGGCAGTCAGTGCTCTTTTATAGTAACTCTCCTATTAAATCTCGCTTAAATTATGTCACTTTGTTTGCTTAGCCAAACTCCTTTGTTGCAATTTAGGCAATACATCAATTTGACACAAAGTCAACATTATAATTACAGATATAAATTCTAGTTTTAACATATGCGTTTTGGCTTAAGTGGACTTCTGGAAATAAGCTATAGTTTATCCAGTGAGTTTAAAATAACAGTAAATATCTAAATAATACAAAGAATGCTCTTAAAGTTGGCATGTCTTTGTTCAATGCTTATCTTATTATTTATTTAATAAAAACAGTAGTATAAAAAATAAAAAATAGTTATTTTTAGAATATTGTATAATTTATTAAGAAACTCATAGATTCTTATTTGGCATCAACATCCAGATATTACTTACTGTAGTTGACCTTAATGTAAAAGTACAAAGAAACTTATATTTTCATAGTAAATTATATTAGTTTTTTGGCTTAAAATTAAGCCTTTGTTTGAATGGTGTTGGCATTATGTCTGTTCCTTTTTTAATTTTGCAATTATGACTTAATAATTCACTATGAAAAATTAGCTTAGTTTTGGAAATGCCCAATTCCGGCGGATAAATACTAAAATAATGTCAACTTACTGAATCTCAACAAATTGTTGACATTCAGTGAGTCAACTTGCGGAATGAGTTAATTCTGGCGGTTGCCCACCAACAATGTAAGCTTGCTAACCTTCACAGAAAATTGTCCTTGTATTTTTAGGTCCTCAACCCCCTGGGGTTGCCACAGCTTCCAGGTGCCTTATTGGCCCTGCCACCACCTGGTTTATTATATAGCTGATCACATAACCAAGGATACATGAGCCTTCTTCAAAGAGACTGCCAGGGAACCAACCTTGGGTGACCGACCTGTTGTTTTCTAGGAACACACAGGCTGCAGGTTTTGCAGGCAGAGCCCTCCACAAATTTGGGCTAACTTAATGAGGTAGGACACCAATTTTCTCACCCAGGACCACAGGCCAGAAGTCAGGATTATGGTGTCAATTACCCTGGCAAGGGTGATATACACTATCCCAAATAGCTTGTTTGTGTGGTCCAGGGGAAGCTCAGGATTTGACGCAGGCATAGGTTTAGGGTTATTGGCAACTCCATATCCAACTGGTACGGGGACAGGAAGTTGCATCTATCTCAGAATAGTTGGGGTTCAGCTACGTGCCAATGACCTTGTCTATTATATCTGGCCAACACCTTTGTCCAGGCCAAGAGATCCTGCTCTATTATCTTTTCAAAGGTGTAGTCTTTATACTCAGGCTTTAAGGGATACTCTATAAAGTGGACAGGACCAAATGGGGCGCCTGGTGGACAATAAACTACAGGCGGAATGGCAGGCTGGCTGGAAGGATTCAAACTGAGTTGGTAAATAACAAAGATAAAATAGGGCGAAAATTGGGGAAACCAATTTCTCATAACCTTTTATCAAAAAATGGCAATAAATTCTTAGCGCAGGGTTTATGGGTCTATATAGTACCCCATCACCAAACTATATATCTACTATGTGGGGTTCATTATAGGGTCAGGAAATATGAGGTTGGGTGGCCAGGACTTCCAGGTTTTGGAGCGGCAAAATGGCATGTTGCTGGGGAGTCACTAATTGGCTTGATCCTCAGGAAAAGCCGCTTGACCCTTCTATTCTCTAGCCATATTCATGGGGGCAGCCTTTAGGTCTGTGTTTTCCTTGGGTGGTGAATCTTGATTGGCCATCAAAATAGGCTTCAAACTCACCAAGCTAATGATAGGAATTACTTTGCCTCCATTAGGTAATTTGTTTTGTCTTCCATTGGTGATGTAATTTCAAGGTTCTTGCTGGTATCTTCATCCTGGGAAGTGTTTGCAGCCTCAGCTTGAGGGGACTCAATCCTGAAAAACGCAGGTGAATGGCCTCATGGTCCTTGGGCCTGGCAACCTGCAAGTAGTTGGGACCAGGGTTTGAATTTTTCCCTTGGACCTGGGTTTCAAGAGGAAGAAAAATGACAATCATGACAGGGACAGCAAACCCCAATACAGTGAACTTTTTCTCTTATTATGATGGGGCACTTCTTTTATGAATCAAATAAACAGGGAGTGTTGCAGGATATCTCACCCCCTAGCAACAGGCTCTTTTTTAGCCCCTGAAGCCATATCTGATGGGAACACCAGCTCCTCACCCTTATCATTGATGGGTTAAACACCCATGACTATAAATGGGTACCTAGGGACATTGGACATCCATTGAAAATTGTTACAGAGCCATAATAGAAGCAAAAAAACTGATCCTATGTGGGATTCTGAAAGGCTAGCAAATCAACTCCCCTGCACCTTCCTGCACCTGGCAGCGCCCACAACAAGATAGGTGGCCATCAGCCCCGCCAATAAGACAATGTCAACAAGTGTCCTTGTTAGGAAGCTCTAATTGGTGAATATTAAAGGTTTGGTAAAAGCCTGGGATTGTAGACACAAGTGACTCTTCAACCCTGCTTGACCCACAAACCCAATCTCTCCTCACCAAGGATCCCTGTAACTACTATGTGTGTGAGATTGAAACCCTAGACATCTTCTGAATACATCTGAAACCCAAATCTTATAGGCTGTTCAAGATCAAAAACCACTTATTTGGCTGATCCCTCTTGCTTCTTTGACAGTACTTGTTATCTTCTCATGGATGCTGGGGCAGACCCCAACATTGTCAACCAGTTTCATGTTCTTGGAAGCGGCCAAGGAACACAACAGTAAATCCTAACCGTAGAATTGGTTTTGCACTAAGCCAGCAGTTAGTCTTTAGTGATGAATAAGGGATTTACTTGGAATCCCTGGGAATAATAATGATCAGAAATCTCCCCTAGACAAGACTAGAGAGATGGCGCCAAGGTACAAAAATAAGCACAGCAAGAAATTGTGGATAGAACTTGATTTTATTGAATGGATTGAAATAATTCTTATATGGCAGCTGTTTAATACAAAACATTAAGAAGACAGGTAGATCACTGGTGTCACGGTAGGTTCCATCATGCCAGGAATTATCTGACCAAGTAGAAAGGCTCAAAAAGCCAGCAAACCATTAACAAAATTGACCAAATTAACAGATTTAAATCAAAGTAGTTGATTGAAAATGGGTTACAGCTTCTCCAGTCTGCCAGCTGAAACTGATTGCTCCTTTTCAATTTGACATTGATAAATTGACGTAATTTGAGGGTTATCATATATGAGCTTATTAATCAGCATGATCATCAGAAATTGGTCACTCAAGGGTTCTTTGCAACCTGGACTAGATACTCACTTGACAATGCAGAAGGAATAGCAGCCCAGGATCCAGACGGTATCGCTTAGTCAATTTTTGATATATATTGAATAATTTTCACTGTTTCAACTCTAAGAGTTGAGTCCTCCCAAAATTTTACTCAATAAAAATAATTTATCCCTTGGTCTAATTTACTTTTAAAAATGCATCCTGTAGTTGAATTGTTGCGCTACATTCCCTACAATCTTATTCTAAGCTGGATCATTACTGGAAGATGGGGCCCTAAAGTTGGAACTTTGTTGTTGGCACCTCCCAATATTAATTCAATGACTGCCAATCTTGGAGTGGTCCCCCCTGTCTTTGTAACTGAAAATTGTGTTGCATCTCAATGTCCTGAATTTCATTCTGAAGATACTCTGATGCTCTCACAGGCTATTTATCTTGGGCTACTTTGGTTAGGATTAATTATTTTACTTAATCCTAGTATCTCAATTAGAAATCTCAAAAAATAACATCTGAAGCCATGTTGGTGGTTAATCATTAATTCTATGTGTATTTGGGTGGTAATTCCCCACCATTTAGAAATGGCTTCATACTATCCTGCAATTTCTGTCACAACTGGCCACTATCATAAGTGGGTCTAGGATCACTCATGTCACCAGTTGGAATGTAAATGAGTCCTTCACCCAATTCAGAGAGAGCTCCATTTCAAGTTGCAAACAGGAATTGAAAGATTTTGCACTCAAAATGTGACTCTGTCAAAGGCAAAATCAAAATAGCATGAATATTGTGATTCACAACAAGCAAGAAGAAGAACAGATCTAAGATAAGCTGTTAATAAGTTACTACCTTTTTTAGATTAAAAATATATCCAAAAGAAACAGGGAGTAAAAGAAGATGAAGTTTAAACTTCAAACTTAAATTCAAAGACTTAAAAAGTATTTTATTAATACTAAAGTAAATGAAAACAAATTAAACTTAAAAAAGAAAATGTATAGAAATAGGGATATGTAAGCTTAAAAATAAAATAAACATCAAGTCCAGGGTAATTTTACAGTATTTAATCAAATGGAATGAATTACACAATCCTGCAGAACCCAAAACCAGCAACATACTACTGCAAACCCCTATTTAAAATGAATAATTTAAATTTCATTCTGTATAAAAATTGGTAAAGGAAGGAGTCACCTGGGTCCCCCTGAAAAATCTAGATCTCCTTGTTTTTGCACTGATTAATTTTTATAAATTAATCATATGTTATTTGCCAATTGGCATTGACAGTGCTCAACCTGCTGATCACCAAAGTTTTTGGATTATGACGTTATTGCCCCAAATTCCAAGGTAGGCCCACCAGCTGCTGAAAATATTTGTGACAATCAATCAGAAGCTGAAAAATCTCCACCTACCCTGCCCTAAACTTCCTTAAAACTTTTCCTATTTCTCTCTAGAAACTTGTTTCTAGATACTTTACGTACATTAGTTTTCAAACCTGTTGAGATAAACAAATATCAGTCAGTTTAAAACGCACAGGTTCAGTCACACAAAGAATTTCAACTTGTTATATCTAAATAGAAGATAATTTCACAAAAAATGTGCCTATTTGGCAAAAACGTCCAGTCACACAACATCATATTCAAACTGGGGACAGATGTATAATGATTCAACAATGAATGTACCAAACACTAGAACACATGAGTTTTGGTCACAGAACACATCTACTATGTTTACTATGCTTTTTATGAACACATGGAACTCAGTCACAAAATTTACAAACTTGATCCAACAACAAACCCCAATAGCAACTGAAACAGACAACAAAAATATCAAATATCAAAACAAATGAGGGAATCTATAATGCTGTTACCAACTTGTCAAAATTAAGAATGCAATCTAGAATACAAAAAGTAAATAACTATTATGAGTGTCTTTTTTTGGGATTAGAATTAAATAAATATCAAATTAATCCAAACTCATTATCAACTGTGCATATTTACAACCAAAAATAATTAATATAGAAATCTAAACCCTAATTTGAAATAAACAGTAGTAACTGCAAGCTTTCATGCTACTATATATAAAGAGATAAAAATCACAATAAATAATGTTGTACTGTAAATTCAGAACCTGAACGTAAAAATGTAGGATTGTCAAATCTTTGGTCCAAATTTTGAATCACTTTTGTGGGCAACTCAGCTGAGTGAAAAATAAAATATTTAATAAAATTAACCATTTAAATTGACTTTTTTTGGTTTATTTAAATTGGCAAATTTTGAATCTCTTGAGCAGATAACTCAACTAACAAAAGACAAAACCCAACAAACAAATGCAGGATACATGAATCAGAAATGTGGGATTCTTATGTACAATTTGTGATTTCCTGTATTTCAAACAAATCATAGACATCATGTGAAAATTAACAAATCTGAAATTGCAGGATTTTCAAATCCAAGAACCAAGTTTCAAATCATAATTGCGATGAATTTGAAATAAATATAATTTATGGGCGTCTCAAAAAGGATGTTAAAGGATCTAGAGTGGATTTGTGAAAATTCTTTTAGGAATCTTAGCCATTATCAAAAATCACCATATTCCATTTTAGGTCAGCTAAAATTTAGATTGTAATATTCACAAAATTGACATATATAACAATAAAATTGACTAAAATATACATTCCTCTTCTCAAGTTTAAAATTATAAAAAAAATTTATTATGTCTTTTTTCAACAACAACCAAGTCAACAAGCTGTTCCCTGGCCTTGATAAAATTATTCAGGGCTACACTGGGTCTCTTAACAGTGAAGCCTCTGTCTATGGCCACTCCCAACCCGCAGGCCCCTCCGCAAGCACTACCCAGGAGTGTGTTCTTTCTCCCGCGTCCTCAAGCATGGCCCTGTTTGCCCATCACGCACAGGCAGCTGCTAACCCAAGTCCCTTATCAGCAATGGCATCTGGAACCAGCCATTTTACCCATGGGGTCACTCAGAGAGCCCAGAACCCCAAAACAGCCAATCAGATGGCATTGACCAGTTCCCAAGATGGACATGTCCCTCCCCCAGCCAATCAGCCTGCAAGATGCAGAAGAAAATTGATCACTCCGGACATTGTTCTTGAAATGGTTGAAAAGCGAGGGAAGCTTATGTCCCTCGGGGAAATTGCGGCTGCAATGGGTTTTGCAAAGTCAACTGTGGCTGCAACCCTGCGAGCCCACGCCAACTGTGGCCCCCCACCAAGAAGACCCCAACTTGTGCCTGTACCTCAACTAAAGGTGATAAAGCTCTTCCCCTTATGATGGCCATTATGGAACATGACTCATGGATGCCCCTGGTCCAGGTACATCTCCAGTTGGGACTCCATGGCATCTTCACCAACAAAAGAACAGTGAATTGATGGATGCACGGAGTTGTGGTTGCTGCTAGAATCTTGTCCAGTCAAGTTCTCAGTGGCCCCATTTTGGTGGATACCAACCCCTACAACTCAACAATTATTAATTTTATCAAAGGAAGGGCAATGAGGGCCTGTAATGACATAATATTCCTGTTGTATGCTAAGATCTTGGCCAGTATCCAAGACTTTGGAGAGAAGCGCATCCAATCTGATGTGTACAAGCGTGGCCCAATCTTGTATCGTTTTGTTGGGGTTTTATTGGCAGTTTCCCCATTGGGCGTCAATTATTACTTGGCAATATCAAACACCGCAGATGGGTATGCCTACCAGATGGAGCTCAAGGCCATGCCAGAGGAGTGGGCCACACAAAACACCGTGCACACAGTTGTGCTGAGTGCAGAGATGGAGCAGCAGGAATGGGCTACCCAAGAAATCAGGGCTGCAGGGCATACCTGCTGGTCCTACCCCATCAACTATGCCAACATGCATCTTGCAGATGTATGTCTTTACAATTTTGTTCCGTCCTCAGGCGCTTGAAGCCTGCCACCTACAACAAACTATGCACCCAGATTGATAAGGGGTATTAGCTTTTCCCTTCCGCGTCCGCCCAGGACTTATTTGATCTCATCATCTTCTATGCAAGTGATAGTGATAAGTCCAGAAAGGACCCCCATCTCCCCTCACGCGAGTCCATCTGTTTTATCAAGCCAGTATATGTGACAGAAGAAGAATTCGAGCAACTGAAGAAAACTGCTCTTGCTGCCCCTTCCCAGTCAACAAACCCTGCCTCCCCAACCCCCCATCAAGCCACCTGCCTTCCAACCCTGACTCCCAAGCCACTACTAATTCCCTCCCCACTATCTCTGATACTGCCCCTTTCACAGGCGCAGATGAAGGCAATGTTCATTCCTCCCATTCCCTTCCCATCCTTTGATTAGTAAATAAATCTTTTCTTTGTGACAACTTATTAAAATTGATATCTCTCTTTCAATTCATAATTAATAATATTTTCTTTTTACATTAGCAACATTTCCCATAATTAATACAATGTTGTACATTTTACAAATAGCTTAAAATTATGAGCATACATATTTTTCATCATCATTAATAAATTGAAGACAATAAACGTAAATATTGCATTAAAATATTGCAATTAGACCTCAACTCTTGATATTGTGATATTATGTCCATAACTCAATGCATTTTATTTAATAAAATCCATTGTAAACATGGCCTTTTCCATTATAATTTAATGAAATGGATTGTGTTTATATTAGGGCCATTGACGCTTAGTACAAATATTGAAAATAAGTGCATTTTACAGCCTGTATATTTACCTATTGGTAATAATTCTGTAAAATTTTCAGTTGGTTTTTGTGAGGTAATAATAATGTAATGTGTTAATAGATTACTGTTTATTGTCATTAATTGGCTGTTTTTCTTTGCTGTGGCAATTGTGCATTTTCTGATATTTCCTCACTGGTATCCAATTGGTTGGCTTCACATCCAATCACACAGGCAATAGGAAAACAAGCCACCACCCCAAGACTGGATGTGGTTGAGGTGGTGGCTTGTTTTCCTATTGCCTGTGTGATTGGATGTGAAGCCAACCAATTGGATACTAGTGTGTAAATATCAGAAAATGCACAATTGCCACAGCAAAGAAAAACAGCCAATTAATGACAATAAACAGTAATCTATTAACACATTACATTATTATTACCTCACAAAATCTGACTGAAAAGTTTATAGAATTATTACCAATAGGTAAATATACAGGCTGTAAAATGCACTAATTTTCAATATTTGTACTAAGCGTTAATGGCCCTAATATAAACACAATACATTTCATTAAATTATAATGGAAAAGGCCAAGTTTACAATGAATTTTATTAAATAAAATGCATTGAGTTATGGACATAATATCAAAATATCAAGAGTTGATGTCTAATTGCAATATTTTAATCTAATATTTACGTTTATTGTCTTTAATTTATTAATGATGAAAAATATGTATGCGCTGAACAGTATACTATAAAAACCAGTTTTCCGATGGAATTCAAACAAAATGTCATCAATCTATAACTTAATCAACAAATTAGAAGCACACCTTCAAAAGGTTGTTGAGATAGAAAGAAATATCAGGGAAATAGTGACAGGGAAGCTGGGTAACAAGGGCCAGCCACTGATACAGTCAAAAGAAGATGCTCAGGATAAGTTGGGAGATATTATAGATGAAAAGAGCAAAGGCATTACTTAATCTACAGGGAACAATTTTATCAAGTCTTAAGTTCAACAACATGGCCTACAATTTGTGGGAGTTCTGTCAGGGGGCCAAAGAAAACAATAAGAAGATAAAACTAATTGAAGGAACAGAAATTCAAAAGGAAATTAACACCAACAAAGAGGAAACCAACCAAATGGAAACAGATGAAAATGAAATACAAGCAAGAAGCAGAAGCACATCAAGAAATATAGAAGCTTTATCAAATGAAAATCAAGAGGAAGCACAAGTTGCAAGAAGAATAAGAAAAATTAAGCCTAAGAAAATTAATGAAGAGCATCCAACACTCATGAAGTTTGCTGATATGGCGCCTGTGGCTGAGGGGACCACAGGGGAAACAATCAGTAAATTTTTTTATGTTTAGCTTATATTTATTTTAGTCATCACCAGGGATGGGGATGAGGTCGCGGAAGTGGCGGCTTTTATGCTGAGTTGGTTTTATGGGGGCTACCAGTCACTGGTGGCCCCTATAAAACAAATAAATAAAAATCAAATAAATAAAATAGTTCAACAGAATATAAATACTTTTTTTAATAGTGAAGCTCAAGATAGGGATTATCAACCACCCGTGGGGTGCTTGCCATGGATAAGGGAGGCCTATGAACTAGAATCAACAATTAAAATCAAAGAAATGAATGAAATTTGCGGGGATATAAAACTGAACTTTGATTAATACATTTATGAAAGCGTTCAAAGGTTCCCCTTCACAAATATCAATGAATACAAAAAAAATTAATAAAAACTGACTTTCAAATTTGAAATGAATATCTGAAATCTGCAATTTTTAGTGAAATTTTTAAAGCTCTATCAAACAAATTTGGGGATGCAGTCCTTGTGAATAATTTTAATCCTTTATTGATATTGTTTGCCAAGGCCTGGGGGCTGATACAAGTCTGGCGCCCCCTGGAACCCTCTTCAAGTTCAACCAAATGTCCTATATCAATAGGTTAGTACAAACGTTCAAAAAACTGTGCATGTTCTCAGAAAAATATACCTTGCAAAGGATCCACGTTGCAGTGTACCTGGGAATCCTGCTCCATTGCATACTGAAAGCAAACGTGAAAAAATAGAAGATGTACCTATACAGATCAACATATGCCGCGTAGACCTAGACTGCCAGAATACACCTCAGGGATACAGGACAGTTGAGCACGTCCTCTATAATTCATTTGCATTGGCAACTCTATACAGGTACTATGTGCCCCCCCCAAAAAATCTCCTAGTTGATTCTATCACCTAATTGCCTTTTATAAGACGTTTGGCCACCACCGGGGTGCTGAGCGCCACCCCTCTAACAATTGGCGCCAGAGTCATCCACCACATACAGAAGAGTATGTGGTCCCAATTGGATGCATTAGCAGAAATTTTAATTTCTGGGTATAATTCCCCGGAATAATCACATTCCCCTTGCAATTCACATTCCCCCAATAAATCATTTTAAATTGCAACTTAAAATTTTCATTTTATTTTTTTTATTTTCTTTTATTTTAAATATTAAAATTTTCACTGTTAAAATCTTTAATATAGACATATTTAATATCAAATATTTTGATATTGAATAAATCACAATTTAATAAAATTGTTATAATTTGATTATTTAAACTTAAATATTTAACTTTTAAGATTTATAATTAATATTTTAATTATAATATTTTAATTTTAATTTTAAATTTTAGTGTGTAAATTATAATACTAATATATCTAAGTATATTAAAAGACTTTAGTTATAGTTGCCAATGCATCAAATAAAAAAAGAATTAAAAATGTTTTTATTCACTACTTGTCAAGTATGGGTCCATTTATCACAAAGATAAACATGGAGAATTGAATTTATCCGCATCATGCGGCCTGCTCCACTATTGTTCTAAACAAATGATTGTTTACAACTCAAATTACATTTCCCTTGTAATATGATTTGATACACATATTCAATATACTTGAACTGTGTCCTAAGTACAAATTAATAAGGATTATATAAAAATCATTGGCTGTCGTGTCGTGTGGCTATAGTGGCACTGAAATAACAAGGATCATATGATGACATGCAAGGTCCAATTTGTGGCTTAGAGAAGCTAAAGTACCATCAACAATTAACAATTATTTAAATAAAAAATTCTATTTCTATCTTTTTTAATTTATTTATTTGGTAGTGCAACAGTCAATAAAGTATTCAGTGCATTATAATAAAAATATATTCTTCATACCTAGTATAGTTAATTTTACTTACCTTTTCTATGTATTCTTATATGTCTATAATGCAATCAAACGTCACATTATTATATATAAATAATAATTTTTGAGACTTAAAAAAACAAAATAAATAAAAATAAAAACAAATTAAACCTGGAGAGCCCATTTATCTGATTGGCTCAGAGGCCAGGGCTTTTGGAAGGAAGGATTCCAAGTGCTCATAGAAAGCTGCCACCACATTGGGTGGCATCACAAATTGGCTGACCTCAAGAATATTGAATAGGTCTTGAGTGTCCTGAGGAAGGTCTTGTTTCACCTTATTCTTGATCCAACCAAACACCTCCTCAATTGGATTCAGGAATGGGGAATAAGTCCAAAGGAAGAGAAGTCTCATTGGACAATCAGTAAGTTGTTGGCTGGAGGTGTGGCTATTCTTGTCAATGGGGGGGGACTTGGACACAACCAGATCCACTTTGTGGAGCCCAACATTATCAAGCACAACAACATTGGTTGTGCCGCTATAATTTATCCAAAGGTACTCCTTGACAGCTTGGAGAAAATTGAGAAAAGTTCTGCTGTTATGGGAGCCTTTAATCATTTGGTATTGATCCAACCCGTGAGGACCAAGAAGTGCAACCATTGAATAGGTCTGGGAACAGACAGCTGCACAATGGGCTACGCTGTCCTTGGACCCCTTCTTGACCCACCCATGCCTGGACCTGAGTGAGGAGGAAAATGACAATTTGTTGATATAGAAGAACTGGAAATTCCCAGTCTCCTTTAGTGCCAGATATGTTTCAGCATAAATGTGTTGATCCTTGATGGTCTTTTCACTGTTCCTATTGTATGGAGAAACTCTGAGCACCTTCCACAAGAAGCCTAAATCAATCATAGTTTTGCAGACAAGGTTTTTGTAAACAGAAAGTCCAAACTCTGTGGTGAGCATTGATTAGACAGCAAGTGTGTCCAGGTGGCAATCCCTGGCTACCCACTTCTTGATTGTGTTGATGTGTACGGGCTGAAGGAGTTTTGGCTGTCTTTTTGCTTTGGTGGATTTGTCAACTTGCCTGGTATTTCCATACTTGGTGTTGATGTTGGCAATGTACCTGGCTGTGACACCAAATTGGGATGCAATATCCCAAACCGCCATTCCCCTGATCAAGCAGTTGAGGAGAGCTTTGCGCTCACTATCTGTCAACCAATGCTGGCCCTTGGCAGGTACCACAGCATCCTGGCTACCAGGCTCAACACAGGGGGTTGGGACCTTTGTGTAGAAGGTGGAATCACGCTTGCTTGCAGTGGTGCCGTCAATAGTGGCATATGACACAGGCACAGGTGGCTCATCAGTTGTGGCCAATGGCTCATAGGTGGTGTCAAAGACGCGGGGGCAGGAAGTAGCAACTCTTGGGTCAAGAGTGCGGGGCCAGGTGACAACTGGGTAAACAGTGGAGGTGTAAGTAACCTCAGTGTTCCCAATGACCTTTGTGTATGAGACTTTGGTTGCAGGCCTTGAGAGCGGCTTCTGTCTTGGATTGAGGCTACTGTTCCTGGCTTGAGATGCAGGAGGTGGTTGGCTGGCAATGACACCTTGGGAGGCCTGTGTATCAGCATGACTTGCCTTGAGTCAGGTTCTGGGTCTGTTCTTGGACCCTCTGGGACGCCCTTGTGGACAGGCTGCCCTGCGGGCTGGTACAGGAGCGGGTTGGGAATGCAATTGATGGTTCATAAAAATAAAATAAAAAATATATATTAGTTTAAATATGTACCTATTTGGAGTTATTGGTTTAGTTGTGGATAGTTGTTTTCTCTTGATTTAGCCTTGAATAGTAACAGAATTTCTATATCCGTGATTTGAAGTGAATAATATTGTATACTTTCCAGGGTTGGATAATTTTAAAGTTTAATCACTTTTTATGTCTAAACATGGTTATTGAGATTGAATTTTTCATTTGATTTTAGTTGTGGTGGAGCTTCTTGATTTGGGTTGGTTTTTCCTAGTGTGCTTAGGGTATTTTTAAATTTGGTTTCCAGTTCCCACAATTAATATCTGAGTTTACTAGTGGCATTCAAAAGTGATTTGAAATTTGGTTCTTGGATTTGACAATCCCGCAATTTCAAAAAACATAGTAAACTTAATGAAAATGGTTGATGGATTTGAACACTTCAAATCTGATTCCAGTTAATTCATTTTGTCCATTGGAAATATGCAGCTTGACTTGAACTTTGCAAAGTGTCTATGAGTTCCCGCATTTTAAAAATTCAAATAAAAATACAAATAATTCAATTTAAGTAAAAAAAAAAGCTATCCCTCAAAAGTGATTTGAAATTTGGACCAAGGATTTGACAATCCCACATTTTTACGTTCAGGTTCTGAATTTACAGTATCAACACATATAATACAATGTCCTCTAATAAAAACAATACCTCAAGACCCCAAAATCTTGACAAATGCCAATGAAGAAAAATAGAAACAGAGTAGCAGCCATAAGAAAAAAGGTGAATCCTGACACTAATATTTGTTATTCCAACAGGTTTGAAAACTACTGTACCCTGATAAATAAATGAAGTTTTTCAAAAAATGCTTATTAACCTGGGCCTGTTGGCCCTGGTGTTTGATAACTTGGCTTTGAAAGTTGTGCAATTTTCTGTGGATTTCTTGGCTGTACCTTGGCCTGCTCTTTATACTTATTCTCCTTCAAATATTTATTCTGATTTCCCTCTTAGCATGATTTTGCTGGCTTCAAGTTTGACTACTCTGTTCTGTTACACCTCCAAAGAATCTTGAATGCTTTCTCCTTCTTCCTTATTTGGCCTTATGCTCCACAAGCAACTGATAATTTGCCTATTATATCCTCTTCAATTATCTTTGAACAGTGCTGCTTGCCATTTAACCATAACAGATTTGGTGCTTGTAGTGTCGTAACTGTGCTGTTTTAGCAGAGTTACAAGGGGGAAAAAATTTAGAAACTAGATAATAATCTATATTGAGAGATAGTGATTATATAGTCATTGTGAATTAAGAATAACAGGAACATTATTGTGTTGATCACACGGTTGGATAGTGAAGGAGGTGGCTTGATCCTGGTAATGAGTCAAGCGCCAAAACGAGGTATCCACCATAAGGGATCATCATTTGTTCATTTTGTTGGATTTGGCAATTTGTGTTGACTTCCTAGTCTGGCTTTGAGTGGCCGGGTAATTGGATTGCAGGTCACAAACCTGCTTGCTCAGAACCTTGCTGGCTAGTTGAGCCTGCTGTTTAAACCCCCCTGACTGAAGGTTGGCCTCCTCTGGGGGTAGGTTGTTGGATAGGTTGTCAGGAGTCCGGGCGCCATACTGGACTAACTGCTGTTCTGTGGCAGGCAGGGCGGTTTTGCGTTGTTTTTGTCTTGCTTTGCAGAGCCTCAGGCAATCATGGTGCAGGGTTTTGTCTTGGCTGCAATTCCCAAGTCCTTGCACAAGGTAAGTGTTATTTTTGTTTACCTTTAGAATGATTGCTGGGCCTCCTTTCTTGGGTTGTAGTTTGCCTTTATCAATGTTCAAGACCCAAACTTTGCCCCAACTTCATGTCTATCTTGGATGGGGACAAATTTTATTTCAGACGCTTGTTTTCCTTTTCTGTTTGATCACTATTGGCCTCTATGACCTGAGGGTCTGAACGTGGGGGACTTTACTTGGGATTTCCAGTTTGGGTTCTGTTAATGCTTGAATGATATTTGGCTATGTGCCATATATCAACTCAAAAGGGTATTTTCCGGTGGATCTGTTCACTTGGGTTTGGAACACAAGTAGTGCAGTTTATAGCTGCTTATACCAGTCTTCAGGTCTCCTGGCAGTGAGTTTGGCTAAGGCTTGCACAAGGCTGACATTAAGCTGCTCTACACGTCCATTGGCCTGTGGGTGGTATGTTGTTATCACTGTATGTTTGACCTCATTTTTAGCAAGGTATATGTTGGTGTTTTTTGGAGGTCAATTCTTTCCCTCCATTGGTTATCAGGAGTTCTGGCTTTTTGAACTTGCTGATTATCTCTTTTGCTATGAATTGTTGTATGTCATTGCCAGTGTGCGCCTTTACTGCTTGGGCTAATGGCCATCTTGTAGCAAAGTCTATGGCGGTGATGATGTATTTCTTATCATTGTGTTTCCCTGGCATGGGGCCAACAACGTTGAGGGCCCACACCTTGAAGGGTAGTTGTGTGTGGATGGGTAGTACAGATTTTGGAGGGGTTTTGCTTTGGGAAAACTTTGTGCATACCTCATGTTGGTCTAAAACTTCTTGACATTGCAATATAAGGTTAGCCACCAGGCCTTGTGCTTAAGGAACTCATATAGATTTTGACTCTTAGTGTGTCTGAGGTCTCTGTGATAGCGTAGAATGGTGTCTACTTGCTGGTGCATGGGGATATAGGGAATGTTAGTACTGTCGGACATTTTTCTGTGCAAGTTCCTGTACATGTCAGCAAATAAGTGTTTGTTTTTGATGACTATTTCCTTTGTTATGTTGGTTGTACCAGGGGGAAACCCTTGTCCTTTGTCTGTAGTACCAAGAGAGGCCAGTCTGGTTTGAACCCTTTTTCCCATCTCGTGGCACAGAAATATAGGCGTAAGAGGGTGTCTGCCATGGCAAGCTTGGGACCAGGTTTGTACTGTATGAGCATATTGAATCTTTCCAAGAGCTCCATCCAGCGGGCTTGGCAGCAAGATAGATTTGCTTGGGTTTTAAAATATATGAGCAATTTGTGGTTGGTTAATGTTGTGAACTCTTCCTGCTGTTCCAGATAACAACACTGTTTGACTAGACAGTGCACAATGGCCAGCAGCTCCTTGTTGTGAATAGGGTATTGGCACTTGCCATCTGTCAACTGTTGTGATTTATAAGCTACAGGCAGGAAGTCACCATCATTATTTTTGATTCATAGTACTCCCCCAATGGATGCATCTGAGGTGTTGGTTTCCATTTGATATTCCCTGTCACAATTGGGTTATTTCAGGATAGAAGCTGTTGTGAGCTTCTCCTTGAGGCCTCTAAAACAGAGGTCACGTTGGGGGGTCCACACAAACTTGGATTTGGCGCCTATTATGGTGGATAAGGGGGCGGTCAAAACGTCACAGTCAGGTATGAAGCGGCGTACATAGGCCACCATCCCCAAGAAGGTGCAGAGTTCCAACTTGTCCTTGGGTGGTGGCATCTTGCAGGTGGCCTGTATCTTTTGACTGTTGGGGTTGATACCGTCTTTTGAGACTATGTGTCCCAGGAAGGATAATTGCTTGCGGAAGAACTGGTGCTTGGAGGGTTTGGCCAACAGTTTGTGTTGTGCCAGGGTAGCAAAGACTGCCTCTAGTTCTTTGTGGTGCTGTTCCACCAAGGGGCTATAGATAATGATGTTGTCTAGGTAGACTAGGGCATGCTTGCCTATGTGTGGTGCAAACCCTTTGTTCATGAAGGTCACAAAGGTAGACAGGGCGTTTTTCATACCAAAGTTGAGCACCACACACTTTTATGAGCTGTATTTAGTGCAGAAAGCTGTTTTGGGAATGTCTTCCTCCTTAATAAAAATCTGGTTGTAGCCTGTGGTTAGGTCAATCTTGGAGAAGAATGTGGCTCCTCCTGAGGTGTCAAAGAGGTCGTCAATCAGTGGTAGTGGATAACAATTCTTGATAGTAACTTTTTTAGGGCTCGGTAGTCTGTGACCAGATGCAAGGTACAGTCCTTCTTGGCCACACAGAATACGGCGGCCCCAAAAGGAGACTGTGAGGGGCAGATAAGTCCTTTCTCCAATGCTTCCTTGAGATAGGCGCATAGGGTATCATCTTTTTTTGGGGTCAGCCTGTAGATGGGACATGCTTTGGGTACAGCTCCTTTGAGCTGGATGGAGTGTTGAATGTGTTTCTCTAGGGGCAACCCAAGTAGAGCTTCCTTGAAGATTTCTGGATGGCAGGCCACAATTTTGCAATCCTGAGGAATAGTGGTATCTTGGTGGTCCTTGAAGTGTATGACCTTGTACTGACAGGAGTCCCAGTCAATTGACTTCAGGTTTTCCTTTTTGTCCAGGGTCTCTGTAATGCGCACAAAGATGTGGTTGTGTAGGAGTCAATCCACTGAGTCAGGGTAGATCAGGTAGTTTACACTTTCATGCTTGATGATCAACACTGAGGTTGCCCAGTCTACTTGAGGATTGTTCTTCTGTAACCAGTCTATTCCCAGTACAATGTCAAACTTGGGAAAGTCAATGACGGGACCTTGAATGGTGGAGTGGAGATTCTCAAGCATGACAAAGAAGGGGGCAGTTTCCCTTGTCATGGCAATGTGATTTTCATCAGCCAGGACCATGTTTTTAATCCTTAAAGGATTAGTGGCTAGCTTGAACTTGTCTACAAAGCTTCTGTTGACTAGGGTTCAATCCGCACCCAAGTCCAGGAGTGCCAAGCCTGTGTAACTGTGAAAACGGAAAGGGTAGGACATCAGTTTATTGGGATGTCTGGCAATGGTGCACAGTACCAGGTCCTCTGAGTGTACTTGAATCATGGGGCATTGGTCCACGTCCTTGGTTTGGTACTCATCATTGAGCGAGTTGGGACTTGAGTGGGGAGAGCTTGGCTCGCTTAATGCTCTCCCTGGGCTTTTCCCTTGTCTTGATTGCCTTGCATAGCAGTGATACAGAAATGAGTACAATTTGACTGGCCATTGTTTCCATTCCCATGTCCATTTGAGCTTGTGGGTTTATGGTTGGTGTTATTCCTGTTGTTTCCAGGGGGTGGTCAAGTGGAGCACCTGCCTGTGTGAGAATCCTTGGGTCTCTCTTGTTTTCCAGTTTGTGCCTTATGGAGGGTGTTGGAGGTTTGTTCCGCTTTCTCCGCTTCCCGGTACAGACTTTGTAGGTTAGTCACTTGATCCAGGTTCATGTGTCTCATTACATGCAACTTGAGGGCGTTGTAGTACATGAGGTGTGTGGCTGGGGTGTCAAAGACCATGTCAGATGTTGTACATAGTTGGAGCTCCTCATAGGCGCAGGTGAGTTAGTTCACAGTGCCTGTCTGGGTTAGGTTCTTTACTTGGCATATGATCATGAGCGCCGTGTCCTTGAGCATAAACCTTGCCAAGAAGTCTTGCTTGAAGGTATCCAAGTTCTTGTTAGTGTGTTTTTTGTGCCACTTATCACACCAGGTGCCAGCGTTGTGGATCAGGCAGACAAGATTTCTGCAATCCAACATTTCTGTGGGCATTCCATCTGGGCCAGTTTGCTCTGTGCGGACTGAATCCATGCGGCAGTGTTGTTGTTGTTGGCCCCGGCAAAAGGCTCCAAGGCGGCGCTCTGTAGGCTTTGAGCTACGTAGGCAGACATGGTGTTTTTGTTGGTTGGTTGCTGAATAGTGGTGGGAGTCTGGAAGAATACTTGTGCTGACATGGCATTGAAGGCGGGTAATGGAATCACTGTGTTCTGGTACAGGACAAAGCCCTTGGGTATCGCAGCACCAGGGGTGTACAGAGTTCAGTCCAGTGGAGGGCCAGCATAATTCTGTCAAGGATTTGTTGACCACGGCAAGTACAGGCAACAGGCGGAATTTTACAAGATGAGGTAGGATGGAAACCCTAACTGTGCTACCAATGTTGTAACTGTGCTGTTTTAGCAGAGTTAAAAGGGGGAAAATATTTAGAAACTAGATAATAACTTTTATTGAGAGATAGTGATTATATAGTCATTGTGAATTGAGGATAACAGGAACATGATAGTGTTGATTACATAGTGGGATGATGAAGGGTGTGGCTTGATCCTGGTAATGAGTCAAGTGCCAAAACAAGGTATCCAAAATAAGAGATCATCATTTGTTCATGTTGTTGGATTTGGAAATTTGAGTTGACTTCCTAGTCTGGCTCCAAATGACTGGATAGTCAGATTGCAGGTCACAAACCTGCTTACTCAGAACCTTGCTGGCAGGTTGAGCCTGCTGTTTTGATAGTAGAAATAAAGCAAAAAATAGGTCTATAGTAGCAGTAAAGCTAAAAATTCAATCCTGATAGTGACCCTGTTAATGCAAGGCAGGAATATACCATGCTGATCATTTTTCCAGCAACCAATTGTGGTCAGATTGCATCCATCTACATTTTATTCATGTGTAATTTTTTACTCTGTAACAATAAAATATCAAAAATACAGGATAAAGAAAGTATTTCCTATAAAAGTCATTCTTTGAACCTTTTAATGTTCTTATTTTATTTTCCAGCAGCAGAATTTCAATTAATTAGCTTTAAAAAAAGTAAATATTTAAAATTAAGCCTCTTAAACACAAAAAAATGAAATCAAAAGCTATTATATGTGTGAAGCATAGCTTTTATTAGTAAATGGGATTTATTTAAATTTTGATTCATTGTGTAGTTAATCATTTTAAATATGACAAAAATCATAGTCAGATAAAATTTGACTGCAAATCAGCCAACATAAAAATAGTTGCCAGAATATATTCCTACCCTGGTTATCCATTAAGCTCATACCAAGCCAGACTTGAACTCCAGCACATTGGTCTGTTTAAAATCACTGCCATATATGAAAGCAATACCTACTGTCTCAAGGATGCTCAAGGGAGCACCAAAATAACTACTGCAACCAGTTTTGCCCCTGGTGTGCCATTACTGCTCAAAAATGCTTTCCCCACAACTTTCTGTGACTTTACAACAGCCACTTCAGGTGTTTCTCCAAATAAACTTACTATTGTATTTAAAATTGATAGGTTAAATTCTATATTTTATAGGGATGGGTTTGTGGAACTCTCTGATTAAGAATTCTTGGGTAAACCTGGTATTGGTATAAAGTAGTGATAAAATCCCCAAAATAATTAGGCCACACTAGTTAACAGGATTGAGATGGAAATACCAATTCATTCTCATTTGATAGGTGTGTTGCAAATTAGTTAGTTATCCAGGAAGGTTGATTAATGTTTACCCAGGAATACAATTGATGAGGATTTAATAATAGAGATTCAGTGGTCTTAGCTATGTTAAGAGAAAGATTAACAGACACAAACCCCTAGATAGCTGTCTAAACCCCTGGGCCAGAAAATTTATTGGGTATAAAAGTGCCACCCCACCACCTAATCAATATTTACATTGCTGAGGCGCCTCCCAGCCCATGCTTCAGGGGCCGCCTAGAACATTCCAGGGCGCTGCAGTAGCGCCTGGTTTGCATTTGGATCATTTGATGGTTATTGATAGCAAAAGAGCAATTGGCGCAAAAGAATTCTAAATATAGACAATGTTGTCTATGCATTAAGGATTGATCAGCTGTTTCCCAGTTGGAAAAAATTGGGGACTTGGGATAGAAATATTCCATAGGGGTTTGGCCCAGGAGATGTGGGCTATCTTAAAGAAAAAAGTACAGTTCCACAGAAGGCTTCCAGGGGTTCTGGAATATACTCAAGCATGTTCTTATTGGTCAAGGATATAAATATCTTTTGGGTAAAAGATCTCAGCTGGATAAAGTCATGCCATAGGTCCTGTGAAAAGAATTTGGGTGAAGTTCCAGAAGGGGAGGGGGTTTCAGACAAATATGCCCTGGATGGTATATGAATGGAGACAGATTTAATAAAGTTAAGATATCTAGCTGGCAATTGTCACTTTGCCCTCATTACGTTTTTGAGTTTCATCATGTATGTTCTGTTTGTTCTCAATAAGGCAAGATTTGGTGTGTCAAGAGTGGGGAGTACCCTGCTACAGAAAAATATCCCTGAGAAGTCTTTGGAAGACTCTTGGTGAGATCTGGGCTGGGACATTTCCTAGGGAATCATTGGTAGGAGTGAAAGCCACCTTTGAGAAACTATACTCTGATACTTTGCAAAGGAAGGGATGCCAGCACAGTGGAACAGTATATACACTTGCAACAATTTGGATTCACTGTGGGGCCTTTACAAAATATTTTAACAAACAAAATCACCAGCAAATTGTGAAATTGAATGACTAAGATTGTGTGAGAAAGGGAGCGTGGAGATGCTAGAAAAGCAGCAGGACAGTACCAAAGAGCTCAGAAAGAAGCTAGAAACTCTGGAGATAAACTTGGCAACTTTTTGCAGCAATAGCTTTCAAACAATACAAGTCTTGGTTAAAACAGCCATGCTAAGTGGGGGTGGATGGGCCTAGATTCAACCCACTTTCCAGACACACCACAAATTACAGCTGTAAATGAGGGCATTGGGCAGGGGACGTGTTGCAACTGAGATCACTGTCTTGTCTGACAGAGTATCTCACAATATGCAGGAGGCCCTCAATGAGCCATCTCATGCTGTATCTAACAACTTTCAGGATTGCCTTTATCTCTGCTGCCAGCCAGAAATGTTTTTAAGCTTTTTTTCTTTAGATCTATATTAAGCTAGTTCAAATCCATCAATAACTATCTCTAGTTTTATTTTGTTTGGTTACTCTAAACTCTATTTTAAAGGGGTTTGGACTGGGTTTCCCCATCTCCTGTCTTCTCCAAATCTGCTTTTGCTTGTCATTGCCGCTAGGCTCCCCACCTACTCCTAATTCTTTAACTTTGGTTTATATTTTTCCAAACAAGATTAACTATACCTAGTTGACACCAGGCTTTTATTTCAATTCAGACTTACAAGTATCATTTTACTTCAAGAAGCTGAATCTTCTCCCCTTTAGCCTCACCTGGATCCATTAAATGATCAAAGCTGCAAGCCTCCACTCTCAACATGAAGTTGGGGTTGTTTGACTTGCACCCCCAAAGAGGCCCTTGCTAGGTCTAGGTGCCCATCATCCTTAAGTTTACCTATCACTTGCTTTTGATCCTAGCCAACCCATCTATTTAAAGTGAAGATTATGTTGGATTGTTTCTCCCATTGGTTAAATAGATTTTATAATCACACCCAGTCTTGGATTGTTGGCAGCTTCAGTCCAGTGGTCAACTCTGATCAGTATTCATATCCTGAGACTAGCCTTTTAGACTAGCCCTCTGTTATTAATACTGGCCTCTATTTTATCTCCCTTGGCTTGATAAACTGCCTTGACCAACATTTCACTCATATAAGTTATTCAGTGCTCCTTTCCCACTAATCTTTCAGGATTTACCAGCTCTTTTTTATTTGACTGGTATAGATATATAAGCCTTAAAGCTCTAGTCTAGGATGACCTTCTAATCAGCTTCCCGCCTTACAACAACATTCTAACCTGCACCCCAGATATCAAACCATGGAGCAGCATCTCCCTATTCTGAGCCAAGCCAGCTTCAGCTAAACTCCTGGGGCAGGTTATTCAAAATCCAACCCCTATTTAGATCACGCCACCATGGCATCCTGGTGTGGCCTTATAGCTCTCCTGTATAGTGGGATATCTCATCTCTCCCAATAAAGACAGCATATTATTCTAGATCCATATCCAGCTTGAGCTATCCAGAATTCCCTGATCAGGGATCAAGCAGCTTTCCAGTTCAGGGTCAGGGGTTCAGGAAGGCAGATGTAAGGATTTTTGGGGGCTCTATGTACCCTCCCGCATGGCAACACTCCTGGGATCACTTTGGCCCTGCCCTTTACAGCCCTGCTGGAAAACTTTAGACCAGAGGTGGGGTAACTCTTAACGCCACGGGCAACTGTTTACCCCAGAAATATTGATCAGGATGCAGTGAAGATGCATTGACAAGTTTTGGGTATTGCGGGTATGGAGGGTTTACATCCAGAGGGTTGCCTTCAGGGACATGTTATCTTTGGCAGCTCCTGATATAACCTGCAAAACCAGCCACCCATGGCAAAGTCTACCAGCTGGTGGTTTGGTACAGGTATCATGGCTATATTGGGGTTGGAAAGCCTCTATGTCCTAATAATGATTTGGGGGTTCAGTTTCCATGGGGCTTCTCTCACCAATCCTGATAAATGGGGTGGGAGATACAATAATGGCTAACTATACTGTAGATCCTATTACTCACCTCAACCAATTTATGACGGGGTTATGGGTGCTCCATCTGGATGGGTTGGGTTTGGGTGGGAATCATCCAGGTGGCAATGTTGCCATCACTGGCACCTGTGAATCTCTCAATAGTGGCACTAGGTAGGTGTCATTTTTGGCTCCTGGGGACAACATCCAGGAGGACACAGCAGGAAATCTTTATAATGAAAGATTTGAGGTTCAAAGCTAGCCTTGGGTTAGCCTTCCGGGAAAAATTAAGGGCACATACCTTAATTTCCTGGAATACAAGATGAAGAATTCCTTTTGGCAAAAAGGAAGGAAAAGGCTTGAAGAATATTAAGCTAATGCAAATGTGGATAAACTTGTCTTTATTAGGAGAAATGATTCTACTTAAATAGTAGACAAGGGTTGATGATCACTTATTAGGTAGACAGAGTGGCAGAAGGGGTTAGTTTGGGATGAGGTCATACCAGGATCAGTCAAGGACAGGTACAATGTTCCAGAATGGGTGGATATTGAACCAGACCCATTTGCGGAAGGGGAGGAATTCCTGAAATTGAAATTGAAACTGACCAAATCTTTGCACATATCAATATTCAAAGGCTGTATCAAAATGGCATTAATGGCGCAATTCACGACAGTAGGGGTAGGGTTATGTGTGCTGGTATTTGAATCTGTTTGGGTTCATGCTGTTGTTTCTGGATTATCTGGGGGTATCTGAAAGGATCCTTGTATGGAACAGATGTTACACCTTCCAAGAGTAAAGCCATTCCTTGGTATGCATAATGTTCTTTTTGAGATGGTAGTGATCACAGTGTGAGGTATCCAGCCAGGGAGAATACCTGCCATTATGATCTTCTGGGGTTGTCCTTTATGGTATGTGTAGAGGTGTTGGTAATTTTTCCAGCAAAAAGTTTGGCTTACCTACCTGTGCTATCAATGCTGTAACTTTGGTGGTTTTTGTGGGGTTTTTTAACCCTTTTTGATATATCTTGGGGTTGGGATTGAAGTGTATACCTGCCAGCCTATAATGGCCATCATTTGAGGTGGTGGGCTTGGTGGGTACATCATTTCCATAAGGTTATATTTTACCCTCTATCCCGGTTCAAAGTTCTTTACTGGCTAAAAATATTTTATTGATCTTGTATAGTGGCCAAGAGATGGATTTGATAGATAAATGTATGGGAAACCTGGTGAGATAACAACATGATAGATAATCCACTCCGCTTTGGATAGAAAGGAAATGATCCAAAATCTACTGTTGATTGATATAAACTGACATCCTTTAATTCTGAGGAGTTCTGAAAAAGAGCATGAACCATGGGCTGCTGCCATGGTACCTAGGTCCGTCCCAGCCAGAGCTGTTTCAACTGCCAGCTGTGTCACTGGGATTGTGTGGGCTTGGCAGGGAAGGATGGTCCAGAATCACCCGCGAGGAAATAGTTTAAGCAGCAGGGGATGTTCGAGAACACTTGCTGCTCGGGAGATCTGTTTTGTTATGTGACTTCAGCTTCTCTACAACTTGTTAGTAACTTGATGTGATATATTTTTAATGTGGATGAGGAGTAATGTCATGTATGATTTAATTTATTTAAAAATCTCAAGTGCGTATTTATTTTGGGGAGGGAAGTTCGTATATTTGGTTAATCAGGTTTGTAGGGATTTGGCTGAAACAGTCTTCCAGGAACTGTCTGGCTGGGCCTGTTCGATAGGTTACAAGATCCAAATTGATACATTGGAGTTCCTTCCTGCGCATAAAGTTTCTAGAAAGTTGGATTGAATTCCCAATCGTTGGATTGTTCCCAAGACATCAAAATATTGTTTTATGTAGCTCTGGTTGAAACTGACCAATTGAAACTGATTCAAATTCGGAAGGGGATGTGTTTGGTTTGATATAGGAAATTATGTTGAATGGGATGTTTAAAGGTGCTTGAGGGATCGTTCTTGGGGTGGCGTCCAAGATTGGTAGCAAAGCTACATCGGATTCTAGTTCTTGTGGTATCGCGTGGCAGGGATGTTGATTTTACAGAAGGGCATGCTTTAATGCCTTGAGGATGTAAATCAAGATGTTTAGGGTGACATGGGATAAGTTAGATCCAAACAAGGGCGATTGGATTTGCTGTTTCGGCTCGAGTAAATATTGGCTCACGTCGGTGACAATGGCGCATCGATGGCATGAGAATTATAGTTTCTGCGGAATAGGCTATGAAAGGATGGCATGCCTTGAGCAAATGAAGTTGGACCCCGATTAGGATGGCGAACAAAACGTCATTGACCAGAGCCAATCCTGTTAATCGTGGGCCCCACGCCAGCTAAACAACATCTTTAAGCGAATTGATCTTTTTGGGTCCAAGCTGAAAAATGATCTTTATCAGCCATAAATCCATCTTTTAAATTTTTACTGATCGGGTTGAAAAGCATGTATCAACTTAAATTCCTATTTAAAATGGCTCGATTCGGTTTAAAATGATGACTGGTCAAAGGCCGATCAATTACTTTTTGAACACTGGTTTCTGATGCAAAGGGTTTACGATTTCTTAATGACGTCATAACAAGAGTTTGCACTAAAAGGGCCAGCTGGAAATGTTATCATTTAATTTAATTAAATGATGGTGTTTTTAAAAATCGATGCAGCCAATAGAAAAAATGTGCATAGTAAATTGATAGGATAAAGTTTCATGGTATGCATAAAGATCCATTGAGCTTACTAAGGGGATATACCTTGAGCCCCATAAAACCCAGTAGCAGGGCTTGGAATGGTTTTATTTAATTAAAGAAGGGTAAAGCTCAGTTTAGATAGATTGTTATATGTTTACAGGAGTTCTAGTATGAAGCTTAATGATTGTTTAGGCTAGAATTTACAAAGCCAACATGATTACTCGGAATGACGTCATTCCGAGATGGGTGCCAGATCATGAGGTTGGGCTTCAAGTGAAGTTAATTTGTTATATAAATGTTATTTTTAAATGGTATTTGGTTTCTGTCTATGGACCGACTGGATGGATAAGATATTTTGTTGCAAGAATACTTTGCTCTCTTGGGTCTGGGATGACTGATAAACGGCCCTGGGCAGGCGGACCCACCATGGATCCGTTGGATGATGCCCTGGGCAAGGTGAACTTTGCCTTGAATGTGGTATCGGCGGTGTGCGGTCTATTGGCGGTGGTGATTATTGGGGGATGTATGTCGTGCAGGAGCATGGATCGGGTATCGATTCGATTCACGCTGGCCATTTCAGTTGTTGATGTGGTAAAGTCTCTCGCCATTGTCTTCTACAACAACTATAGCCAAGACGACGCCCTCTGCACTGGGCTTTCGTTTGTTATCAACTGCCTTACCCTGGTGTATATATTTCTCAATACTGCAGTAGCCTTGAATCTGCAGCTGGTGTTTTGTCATGGGATGATGCTAGACATTGAGGGCCTGTTATGGGCTGGTTCGATTGGAATCCCAGTTATGCTGCTAGCAGTTCCTTTGGCTGCGGGTAAGCTTGGGCTACAAGAGGAGAATGGGTTTTGCGAGTTTCGAAATCCTTCTTCTGGGGAAGGTATCCTGTACAGCTGGGTATTCTTTATATCGTGGGGGTTGCTTGCCTGTTGCTACTGCACCGTTGCTGTGGTCATGATTGTGGTTCAGCTGCGCAAGAAGATCAACGTGCTGGACAGGGTTATTCTGATCCGCACGTCTTCAAGGGACGCCATAGTCCGCGACAACCTCGCCCTGCGGAACAGGATTGGCAAGCTGATTGGGCGAATGTAAGCATTCCTGTTGAAATTCTAATTCCCAGCTCCCTTTACTGCGTGCTGCCCTTGGTGACGCAGGTTCCGTCCTTGGTTCTGCGTGGCTTGATGTTCTACACGGAAGAATTCAATGCCGTCCTGATATTCGTTGCCGTGATTGGCACAGGTATTCCCATCGTTTTATTGGCCTAACCTGGCAGCCATACCAGGGATCCTCAACTTGCTGGTGCTGCTGATTGATCCTGCATTTGCCGGTGCCCTGGAAAGTATTTTCCGGAAGAAGGGCTGGAAGGTACCCCCATTTTTGGATTCCCGCCTGCCTTCCGAGAAGTCTCCGCGGCCAAGGGACCTAATCATGAACATCATCTCCGAGCTATCGGAAGCCGCCAGACAACCCTCCGTCCAGCCCTCCGCCGAGATCGGCTACTTCGAACCCCTCAAAAGGAACTCGTGCCTGCCCCCTCACACCCCAACCCTAAACCGAAGGGGTCCAAAGTTCTTCTCGTGGTTTACCCCTTACACCCCATCCATTGAACCCAACTTCTTTGAATTCACCCCCAATACCCATTCCCATCACAATCCCCGGTCTACCTCCAAGGACCTGATCCTGGATGACGACCTCAGTTCCATCGATCTCCCATGCCACCGCTATACCCAAGAGGCCGAAGCCTTTATCCGAAAGATCTAATCCCACCCCCAAAACATATTACATTTCCATTAAACCCTTCCCATCAAACAACTGTATCCACTCCAGACACATCAGCAAACCATCACTATCCAACCAAGTCTAGTAAATAAGTACCCATACACAAGAAAAATATATCCACAACCATCTTAAACTGTTTACCGAGTGCCGCAACATCCCAATTACTCCCTCTTGAGAAATCATTTCCCCAAAAAGATGCCCCAATCACCAAGTAAAGGTGGCCCTAAGAAAAAATCCAAACACTATACTGGGATCAACCTTTGATTTCCAAGACAATCAAAAAATCTTCCAACCCCTCATGGCTGCCATGATCTCAATGGATGCCATAAACTTATCCGTTCACTATATATCACTCCTCTTCTATACCCAACAAAGATATAATCCTCCTCACCTTCTATCATAGACCCCATAAGTATGTATTTGACAACAGTGGTATAGATTAGGCTAACAAGAACCCAGAAATAGAATCTTGATCCAAAATCAACAAGTTTAAAACAATGCCGCAACATCTTCAATTGCTCCCTCTCAGGGAATTCATTCCCCAAGTGACTCGCCAGATGATTCCCCAACTGATCGATAAGTCAGTGGCACCACTATCATCCAACCATCTATTATGGGGATCCAACATTTCAAATCCTAAGCGGAACACAACTTGGACAAGCCTCATGACTTAAGAGGAACACTCACTTGGATAAGCCCCATGATGTACATGGAAAGTATGTGGTTTTCATGATAATATATATTATCCTATATTCATATCCAATAAATATATCATTCTCTTCTTAATTTTCTCCAGTATCTTGTTTATTATACTTCCCAGAAGTATATACTTGATAGTGGTAGCACAGGTAGGTTATCCACACCTACACAACTTAAAGGAAAAATTCCTCCCAAGAAAAGAATCCAGCAGATGGCCCTCCCCACCGGCTAGAGAGATTACAAAGAAGGACAGGATGTCCCTGCAGGTTTTGTTGGCTTCAACAATGTCCTTGTCCCTACCAAATGGTATAATCTCCTCAACACTTGTGGGCTCCTGAACCCGCCTCCAACTCCAATTTTGCAGACACCTGAGATACCCAATATTGTATTCCAACGGCTACGCTCAGCAGAGATTGGGGTGTTTGCAGGACTACGCCAAGAAAACGCCAACCTCTGGATCCAAAGCACACAAATCAAGTTTACACAAGTGGGCTACCCCCGCAGACTCTGGGCCAGCAGAATCTCCCTTTGTGTCGCTGGGGCCACCTCTCGCTTTGTAAGCAAATGGTTCAACCAACATCCCAACCACAGTGAAGACTGGGATATGTTCAAGGCTGCCTTCCTCAAAAGGTTTGCCGTGAAGGACTCTGATGAGATAATAATGACAGAACTTAGATCTTTTAAGATGACAGGAACAATTGAGGGCCACATTGCAGCATATGAAGGCCTACGCAACTGAGCTCTCAACATGATTAACTTTGATGAAGCTTGGCCACAATTAGACTTCTACAATGGCCTCCTCACACACATTAGATGTCAACTTGATATGAACTGCGGCAAGAACATTCAGGATGTGGTCTTGGAAAGGAAACCCGCTGCACAGGAATCTGATGATCTACATGCAACAAAAAAGCGCAAGCAGAGTCTCACAGCAAAGAAGGACCCTTGACCTAACCAGCAGAACAACTGAGCCAATAATACCCATCCCCAAAGCAGGAACCCCACCATGCAAGTTAATCAAGTGAGCACTGATGACACCAACAAGGAAGGGAAAGTTCAAGGGAGTGCTAAGGCAAGCCACCCTCTCCCAACCTACAAGACTCGTACAGGGACCAAGACATGGGCTCAATCACCATGATCCAAGTACCCTCCAGCAATTCTCTACTGTTTTTTGCCCAAACTGGAAATAAACTCCTCACTTGTCCTTTCTGCTTTTGCAGGTATCAGGGCACAGCACTATTTGCCACTGGAGCATACTGATCCCTATTTGAAAAGATATTTGCCAACCTCATGAAGCTAACTATGGTCCAGAGCAATATCAAGAGAGTTAGTATGGCAGATAATAAGAGCATACCAGCCACCAAGGAAGCAGAAGCTTTCTGTGCCCAAATTGGAGATGTGCAGACTACGCTTAGTGCCCTATCAAACCCAATCCCCAAGTATGATTTTATACTTGGCTTGGATTGGATGCAAAAGACTGAACCTCATATTGACTGGGATAGTGCTACCCTCACCATGCAACAAGGCAAGGTGCACCACCCTGCCTACCCAGCTCATCTTGATGGTGCAACTAAGCCTCCAGGCTTGCCTGCCAACGTATCTTACGATACACTGGGGGCCCTCAATGAGTTGCCCCTTGACGTATCTAACAACATGAGCCAATCTGATGGCAATATCAAATTTTGGGCACTTTCTCCTAATTAGGAGCTCTACCAATTCAACCTGCTGATCCCCGCACAAGTTATTCCTCAGCTCTAATCCTTACATGAAACAAGCCACCATGCCACCCCCCTGTGGATGTGTGGCTTTTCCCATATAGTATACTAATCATGATATTCTACAATCAATGATACCTTATTCTTATTATTCCTGTCCTTAATATTGGACTGTTGTCTTCCCCGATTCCAAATACTGAATCCTCACAGGTTTGGTTGCAACATTGATGCACTCAAGAAGGACCATGTATTTGTAATGATCATGGAGATGGAGGAGGAAACTTATCCTAGCCAAATAATTGGAACACCTGCAGCTATGAAGTTATCCACTTTAAAAGTCCAGACACCCAATGTGCGAGAGGCCTGATATGCCAACTGCTTGTCCAAGAGTTCCCTTCAACTTTCCAGGAGAACCTGCCTGGCCTGCCACCCAACAGAGGTATCCAACACAAAATTGACCTTAAAAAAGTGTCCCAAAAGTACATCCTGTTTATGGCTTAACGCCACAAGGAGACAATGCAATGAAAGCTTACCTGGACAAAGCCCTAGAAAGGTGGCACATTGGACCAGAAAGACTCCTTTTGGCACAGTGGTTGTCTTCATGGCTAAGAAAAATGGAGGGTTATACCTTGACCCTGATTACAGGGGGCTCAACAAGGAAAAAAATTGGGAACAGGCATCCCCTACCCCTGATTGACAACCTCTTTAACGCTCTAGGGGGACACAGTTTTTCACATTGCTTGGGTTAGCATCAGTATACCATCAAATCTGTGTTGAACCAGAGGACTGCCATGGTAACTCCCATAATGCTGGTGATTATTTGGCCAAGTAGGCAGGCTTGAAAATCCAGAAACCCTTTAAAAAATTGACTGATTTGACGGGCTTAATCAAGCGGCTGATCAAAAATGGGTTTAGCTGCACCAGTTTGCCAGTTGGATTTGATCCCCCCTTTCAAGCTGATGGGGATAAATTGACGTAATATGAGGGTCACCTGCTATGATCTTGTTTATCAGCACGGCCATCAGAAGTTGGTCACTCCAGGGTTCTTTTCCAGCTGGGCTCAATACTCACTTGACAATGCAGAAGGGATAGGAGCCCAGGATCCAGGCGTTGTTGCTTAGCCAAATTTTGATATATATTGAATGACTTTGTAAGGTCTGAAGGCTTGGGGTAAATTGTTGTAAACTAAGGCCTTTGAACCAAGTATGTTTATATTTTTCAGGTATAGAAAGGTAGGCAAGGTCTGCAATAGTAACGGAACTAAGGCTCCTAAGAGCTTATATGAAGTAAAATAAGGACTAAGACAATTGATTAACCCTAAGAAAATAAAATAGAGACCAGTCTCAATGGCTGACAATTTGGTTAAGAAGTCAATTTATAAGCCTGGTAAATGGTCTGCACTAGCAGGGGAATTGGAGCTATCAACAATTAAATTGTGGGTGCCACTATAAAAGTTGCCTAGCTGGTGAAGGATAAAGTTGAACGGAATCATGGAATAAGAGGGAGCTAAGATTAAAAATTTGGAAGGGAAACACAAGCCACAAACCCTAACAAGTACCTTTTTGGGGTGCAAGTCAAAAAATCTCAACTTAAGTTGAGACTGGAGAAAAGCACAAGCTTTTATTCCAGCTTGGGTTTTGAGGTAAAAATAAGGGAAAGAACAACTAACTAAAGGCAGTTAGATGTTTTGATGGTGGAAAAAATCATTTGAAGGCACATGTTCTTGACTTAACCTTTTAAATTTAAGGTAAAGATAAAGGTGAAAATAGGGAGTAGTGGTATGTTGGTCCGCATGTTTGGTGGTTTGCAGGTGGGGCTAGTGTTAGCCAAGAAAAAGTTTGGTTGTTTGTTTCAGGTAGAGGCCTAGTAGGGAATGATGGCTATTAGGGATGATAAGGCCTAGCTAGTAGGTGTAAAGACTACTAGAGGCAGATGTTGCCTCCACCCAGCAGAAGATATTGGCTGCTCTGGGCTAGAGTTCTTCATCTAGCAGGGAACTGTGGCTGCAAAAGGGTGAAGAATGAGATAGCTAGCAGGGAACTTTTTCTGTTTGAGGTGGAGAAGGTTTTGAACCACTGGCAGGTAACGCGGGCTGCCAGGGAGGAGAAGAGCTCTGAGGGCTTTAAATACCCTGATACGCTTACAGGAGGTCTGTGAGCAAGCATCCTACCTAACGGACTGGTAGGGTGTCCTCGTTTATGCCCCTATAAGAGCTTTTGGGGAGAACCAAGAGTGAGCATTGGAGGGTATAGATTTGCTTGGAGGTGTCATCAAGGCAGTTTTCTTGGGGAAGCAAGCTGCAGAACTTGGTGTGATCAGGCCTCCAGAAAGTAGAGCTGATTACTCTGCAACTGAAAGCCCAGACTTAATCACCTGGGTGAGTAAAAACAACTGCATAGGCCTTGAGGATCTATGGTTGGATGGCCTAATTGGAATGCCACTTGCAAGGGCCCAGTCAAACACCAGTTCAATGTAGACCCATGCCTGGGTCTACAAGTTCTGGTAATGAGGACTGAGATAAATAACTGAGGTGGTTCACAGAATCAGCAGAGAAGACTAGTGAGAGGAACTGTTTGATCACAGAGAAGGCTAGTTGAAGGACTGTTGATTCATATTGAAGTTTGGAACCAAAATGGCTCATTGTGCAGGTGGAACCAAGATGGTTCCTAGTGAGGATAAGTGGAAGGGCTCAAAGATCATGATGCAGAAGTAGCTGGTCATGATAAATGAGTAGCCAGAGGACTGATAGGATGTTTAAAGACTGGAAAGGAGCTGTTCTATGAACTAAGATGGACTGTTTGATGGTTAAGCTGAAGAGCTGGAAGATGTGGTTGAAGGGCTGGCTGAAGAACCCAAAGATGATGGTGAAGAACTAGTGGTCCGGAGAAATGAGCCAAGATTTTGCTGAATTGATCTGCCAAAGTGGGAAAATGTAGAGTGTTTGCCTGGGTTTAGTAGTAAAATCAAGAAGTAATGTGGATATAAGTGTGGGTAAGATATTTATTTATCAAGTTCCTAGGATAGATGAAGGTATGTTGCTATGAGAGCTGGATACAAAGTTGTTTTGGTGGGACGTTTTCCTTGGATTTTAAAAGATTTGGAAATAAATGAGGAAAACATTGTAGAGGTACAGAAAGAACAGTTTAAATAGTATTCTACTATTTAAATGGGTTTTGGTTTAATGCAGGGAGAACTGGTGCCGGAATAATGGACCAGTTAACACTTTGAAGCACAAAGAGTTGTTGCTTTGAGCAGTTTGAGCTGTGGAAATTATTTTCCTAGTTGGATCCCGGTGGAACTTTATAAATGGTCTATTTCTGCGCTCTTCATTCATTGGTTGAGTTCTGGCAGGTTTCCTGATGAAAATGATTGGTTGGAAGCCAAAAGCTTAAAGTATAAGCAAGGAAATAGTGAATTAATACTTTAAGCTTTTGAGAAAGCAATTATGTAAGCTTAAGTTATTATAGAAAAAAGTGAGTGGCAATGGTTTAAGCTTCTGAAGAAAGCCATTTTAAAGGCAGAACCGTTGGGAAAAGGACACTATAAAAAGTGGCTGGCTGGAAAGTTACAGGGTCTTTTTTGAGGTCTTTCCCAGCCTTTTGAGTTTCTGCTGAGAGGTTTTTGGAAGCCTTTGGTCACCAGTAGGAGCTTGGTTGTACTTATACAAGTGGAATAACAAGGCCACTGTAGCTATAAAGAGAGCTGAAGTCCATAATAATGGAGCAGGAGCCCAAGAATAAGAAACTGGATCCTAAGCGTGACGCCAGAGTCCAAGTTTAAGGAGCAGGAGTCCAAGACAAAGTACAAGGAGTTCAAGATATTGTCAGAGGACTCCAAGTATTGGCAAACCCATATTATTTCCCTGACCCACCAGGCCATATACCAGAAGGTTTCTAAGGGATCTTCCTTATGAGAGTGAATAAAAGCCCATTTCAACTATATACATATTTCTGAGATACATTTCCCCTTACTAGAGAATGACAATCCCTTCCAGCCGGTCCCTGGCTATGATCCAGGACACACTTTGGGGACTGGTGGACAGGAACCCACAGGCGGCTTCAGTTTAGCAGCTGAAGATAAAGCAAGAAGCAAGCAGTAAGACAGAAAAATGGAGTTCAAACTGCTGGCGTAAGCCAGAGCAAAAGGCAAAAGGTAAATAAGTTTGGAACTGTTAAAACTAACTTAATTGTTAGGTCCCAGGTTGGAGAATTGTCCAGGGTTTAAAGGTAACTTTGAACTCAATTTTTAACATTAAAATAGGTAATAATGAACTGCAGGGCAAGGAAAAGGATAGGGGGTGTTTGAAAAATAAAATTTGAGGTGCATTTGACCAAGGTTGAGTAGAAAACTGATGTTGGTGATCCTGAAGATTACTAGCAGCTTAAATTAAAAAAAGAATCCTGACAAATTTTCACTGTTTCAACTCTTAAGAGTTGAGTCCCCCCAAAATTTTTACTCAATAAAATCAAATATCCCTTGGTCCAGCTTTTATTTCAAATGCATCCTGTAGTTGGCCTTTTGCGCTACATTCCCTACAATTTAATTCTTAGCCGTATTATTATGGGAAGATGGGGCCCTGCCATTGGTACTTCATTGTTGCCTCTGCCCAATGTTAATACAATGCCTGCCAATCTTGTAGTTGTTCCTCCTACATTCAAAGCTGAAACTTTAGTTCTATCTCAATGTCCTGAATTTTATGCTGAAGACACTCTGATTCTCTTGTAGGCTATTTATCTCAGTCTCCTTTGGTTAGAGTTAATCATTTTGCTTAACCCTAGTATCTCATTTAGAAATTTCACAAAACAGTATTTGAAGCTGTGTTGGTGGTTAATCATTAACTCCATGTGGATTTGGGTGGCAATTCCCCACCACTTGGAGACAGCTTCTTACTATCTGGCAATTTCCGTAACAAAGACATCCCAAAACAGCATTCAGAACTAAGTACAGCTCTATTGAATGTGTTTTCCTCAATTTAAGCATTGGGAATGCCCCAAGTACCTTTGTGACCTTTATGAACAAAGTATTCAAAGAGCACATCAGAAAGAGGGCCATAGTCTACCTCAGCAGCATAATCATCTATAGTCCCACTATGGAATAGCACTGAAAAGACGTTTGCATGGTACTCAACACACTCTAAGACAATTAACTAGTAGCCAAACCTTCCAAGTGTGAATTCTTCTCAACTGAGCTTCCATTCCTAGGCCACATTATCAGCAGAGAGGGGGTCCTTCCAGACCTGATAGGTTTAAGAGCTATAACCAACATGCTGGCACCGCGTAACAAGAGTGAAGTTCAAATGTTCTTGGGAATGGTAGCCTACATAAGAAGATTCATCCTTGATTGGGGTGCCCTAACAGCCCCCCCTGTCTGCCATCACAGGCAAAACAACCAAATTTGTCTGGATGCTGCTACGTGATCAACACTTCCTCCAACTGAAGGAACACATGGCCACTGCCCCTATTCTCTAATACCTGAACTGTGAGGGAATCTATGAGCTAAACAATGCTTCTGATTATGCCATAGGAGGAGTACTCCATATCCAAACGGCAGAAAAAGACTTCCTCCCTGTGGTGTATGAATCAAGGAAGTTATCTGACAGCAAACAAAGATATCCCATACACAACAAGAAGTTGGTAGTCATCATACACTGCCTCATGAAGTGGCAATGCTATCTGGAAGGAGCCAGAACGTTTAAGGTACTCACCAACCACAAGTTGCTGATATTCTTCAAAACATAACAACACTTGTCAATAAGACAAGCCAAATGGATGAATCTCATATAGAGATACCCCATGTAAATTGAATATAAACCAGGTAAGGAAATGCTTACTGCAGATTCCCTTTCAAGGCTATACATCAAAAATGTCCTCTGCACTGATGGTGACCCCAACTGGCCCATGTTAATCATGGAGAATTTCCAAGAGGACTTCCTGCCTGGCACTCCAATGGATATACAAGAGAAGGTCCTCAAGAACAAACATCTGTTAAAAAACGTATATGGTCCCTCCACTGCATATTGCCAAGCAAAGATGCAGTAGTATATGTCCTGACAACACAAAATATTGACATGATCCTTTGTTATTGTAGAGACTTAGGGCACACCCGTAGCTGAAACCTGCATAGTACCTCAAGACCTGCTACTAGTGACCAAACATGTTGGACAGCATCAAGGAAGTGCTTGGCCAATGCAAAGTATGTGAGAAGTATGCTCATTCCAAGGAACCCCCAAATCTGTAATACCAGCTCCTATCATCTCATCATTCAAGGTATGGGCACTGGATGTTGTGGAACCCATGGCTGGAGACAGAAAAAGCAAAAAAAATATTGTCACAGCCATAAACTATGTAACATAATGTCCAGTATTGCAAGCAGCAAAAGAACATAATGGAGACCATGTGAGATTGTTCATTGGTGAGGATAACTGTTGCCAAGTTTGGAAGCCTGACCTCCTAATAACAGACAGAGGAACCAGGTTGCTTCTGTGGATACAAACATCTACCTTGTCAAGAACAGGAATAATCATAGTGTAGCCAGCCCCTATTACCCACAAGCTAATGGGAGAGTTGAAAGGTTAAGTGGCTCTCTTTTAGAGGCACTGAGTAAACTATCCACCAATGATCTGTGCCTCTGGGCTGATATTCTGCCAACAGCATTGATGGCATGCTATACCTGTGTAAACTTTAATACAGTCAAAAGCCTGTGTGGACTCGTCTATGGAAACAAATCAACCATCTTTAATACCACTCTGAGGCCAAACCTGTGACAGAAATTGCGGGATAGTATGAAGCTGTTTCTAAATGGTGGGGAATTACCACCCAAATCCACATAGAATTAATGATTAACCACCAATGTGGCTTCAGATATTGTTTTGTGAGATTTCCAATTGAGACACTAGTATTAAGTAAAATAATTAATCCTAACCAAAGTAGCCCAAGATAAATAGCCTGTGAAAGCATCAGAGTATCTTCAGAATAAAATTCAGGACATTGAGAGGCAACACAGTTTTCAGTTTCAAAGACAGGGGTGACCACTCCAAGATTGACAGGCATGAAATTAACATTGGGAGGTACCAACAACAAAGTTCCAACTTCAGGGCCCCATCTTCCAGTAATAATCCAGCTTAGAATAAGATTGTAGGGAATGTAGCGCAACAATCCAACTACAGGATGCATTTTTAAAAGTAAATTAGACCAAAGGATATTTGATTTTTATTGAGTAAATTTTTGAGAGGACTCAACTCTTATATTTGAAACAGTGAAAATTATTCAATACATATCAAAATTGACTAAGCAATACCACCTGTATCCTGGGCTCCTATTCCTTTCACATTGACAAGTGAGTATCTGGTCCAGGTTGCAAAGAACCCTTGGGTGACCAATTTCTGACAACCATGCTAATTAATAAGTTCAAATCTGGTGACCCTTAAGTTACATCAATTTATCAACACCAAATTACAGGGGAGAATCAGATCCAACCAGCAAACTGGAGCAGCTGTAACCCATTTGTGATCAACCGTTTGATTCAAGTTTGTTAAACCAGTCAGCTTTGTTAAAGGTTTCTCAGCTTTCTGAGCTTTCCTACTTGGCCAAATAATCCCCAGCATTATGAAACTTACCTTGAAAAAACCTATCCTTACCCAAAAAATTCCAGCAACAATGAACCTGCATTACAGCAAGCCAGACAAACCCAGGAAGCAAAAAAAGGAAAGAGCAGAGAGGGAAGCAATACCACTCCAAGAAAAATGATTCCAAGTAGAAGATGAGGTTTAGGTGGTAAATAATGACTTACACAAGCTGGAATCAGGGTCAAGAGGGCCTGGTGTTGTCGGGGAAGTCAAACCTGATAACACCTACCCTGCCAAGAGAGTTGGCACATGTACAGGATTGAAACTTATGTGCTATGGCTGACTCTGCCTCTGTAAGGCAAGAAACAGCTGGCGCAATTCCTGACTACCTGTTCCTGATGATAAACTGGATCAATACCAAGCGTGGGTCCCAGATAACATTAAGACAATCCCCAAAGCTCTGCTTTCCAGCACCCTGGGGGGAGATGTTGCAACATTATATGTTACTTCCTCTTGGGGAAACTATTCCCTGAGAAACACCTAGATTGATGAATAATTGGTGACAATCT
>QTSX02005021.1:143691-392587 GCA_014839935.2 Entomophthora muscae | reverse complement strand
CTCCCAGCCTTGCGATCTCTGGTTACTTCCAGTTACTCTTTAAAAGAGCTTAATGATATGGGGTTTAATATAACCAAAAGTGAGTTTGAATACTCAAGAAAAATAAATAAAAATAAAAATGTAAGCTTAAACAAAAAAAGCCAAAAAAATAATAACTATTCATTAAAAAAAAGAAATAACTAAAAAATAATTAAAAAATTGCTGGAAAATTCTTTTGAAACAAGCCAGTTTACAAAAAAAGTGCCTGAAAAAATTTATAAAGATATAGAAAAAGAGATGAGTAATTACTCAACTGAAATTAAATACTCTCTACTTAAAACAAAAAAAGAAATATATGAAAATATGAAAATAAAAATGAAATTTCAGTTTCAATTTCTACTTACTATAAATTAATCCCTAAAAATATAATAAAAAGTAAAAAACAAACTGATATGTGCAATATTTGTAATTTAAAAAATTCACTAGAAAAAAAGAAGGAAGAATGTGAAAGTAAAAACTTACCATTACCAGAATCTATAGACAATGACTTAAAGACTATTAATCAGCACCAAGACTTTTATGTTCATCAAAATTGTGAATATAAAAAAGATATTAATGAACTAGATGATGAGTCTTGTGTTGTAGTTATAGATTATAAAGAAAACTTAAAGGTTGGAGGTGGTCCAATTGAGACCAATAATTGTTTTTATTCAAAAAAACCAATCTCATTATTAGGGTTTGCATTAGTTTTTAAAGAAAACAATAAAATTAAATATGAATATCATGATTTTTTGTCTCAAATATTATCACATGATTCTTTATTTTCAGGTGAATGTCTAATAAGTCTTCTTAAATTAGATAGATTTAAAAAAATAAAAAATATAAAAGTATGGACAGATAATGGAAATCATTTTAGATCATATGAATTTTTATATTACTTATTTAAAGAGGCACCTAAATATATTAAGGGTTCCATAAAATATAACCGTTTTGTTGAATGCCATGGAAAAAGCATTGTTGATGGTCACTTTGGTGTAATATCAAAAATTTTAAAGGAAAAAGAAAATGTACTTTATATTAACAACATTAATGATCTAAAAAATATTTGTGAGAAAGAAGAAAGAAGAAAAGAATTATACAATTCATCTTTAACTGGTTCAATTGTTTCCCAAAAAGCATTTTTTTATATTTATGAAAGGAAATTTAGGCCTATAAAAAGAGAGCTTGAAGTTAAAAATCTGCGCATTAATCTTTCATATTTGATGAAAGATGGGAAGTTATATACTTCACCTTTAACATTTGAAAGCTTCTCAGAATATTCTGAGATATTTTATCATTTGAAATCACGTGATGATACCAGAGAAACAAAAATATCAGAAGATGCTAGTAGTGTATTGGGGCAAGTTCATGAAGTAGGGCAGCTTACTAGAGGGTGTATTTTAAATAGAGTTATCAGTCTTTCAAAAACAACAACCTTTTTTTCTGAAACAAACTAAGAATATTTATGATGAGCCAAAGATAGGGTAATAGCATTTATAGCTTTGGGGCTGCTATTACTCTCCCATGCAACTCATCATAAATATTTTTGGTTTGTAGTAGCACTTAAGATATTTTCAGTAGTACTATAAGTTGCAATTTTCAATTATAAAATCAATGAATTATTTTTTAAAAAATCACCCAAGCCCAAGATCAATTAAATATTTGGGATTGATTGTATTTTACTCTTTCTGAATAATTTGAATATGAATAATGTGATTAAGTTATAAAATAACCAATCTGGCGCCTAGGCATAACAAGAAAAATAATGTCCCACATGTACACCAAAAGTCAACTCACACCATTTCGTTTGTGAATCAATGTATTTCGGATTGTATTTTGAATGGTTTTGCTTTGCGCGTGAGCACTTCTTTGCTGTATTGATCCATTTTGCCCATTAATGCCAAAAATCCCTGTTAACAGAGTGTATATTTTACTATGATAGTTGGATTTTGTTTAAATCTGAAGAATTTTTGCTTGTTGCCATAGCTTTTAAAACTTCTGTATTGGTATATTAGATCGATGTGATAAAGAACTTTAAACCCATGATGCCAACCTTTGAAACTTTGATCTCAGAGTGGCAAGTGCTCCTGCAGCATGTACAATTGCTTAGAGAATGTCCCAGAACCAGGGTTGAGACATGGTCCCTAACCAAGGCAGTTATAAAACTTGGGTTCAGAACCAAACTCTATGCATGAGGTTCCAGAAGCACGGGTTAGGTTTGAACCAGCCATGGATGTAGATAATGGTTCAGGGGTCGGGTTTGTTTCAGAACATTTCCCTATTTTTATTTTTTATTTTATATTTTTTTAAAATTGATTTAATTGGACCTTTTTTAGCTGTACACGTGGTTGCCATAGGATTAGGATATGAATCCATGCCAGTTGAAAGATAGTCGGGGTAACCGGAATAGTTTACATCGGGTGGGTTTGCATTTAGATTAAAATTTATTTGGAAGCGCTTCAAATTCCGGCTTACAGGGAATAGTGTACGATGAGGAATCTACTGGCCTATGGTTTCTGCTTAAGATGTATATGTAGTCCCAGTTGGGAATATGTAAAAGCATCAGCACGCTATAAACCATAACCTAAGGGACATTGAAAAATCAGGAGCTCAGGTCAATTAAGTGAACGGATGTTGGTTTGAAACGCAGGATGTGTAATTTATTAGTGGTCCGAGAGGGTCAGTGGGAGGTTGGGGTTGGCGGCACTGTTGAGGTGAAGGACAAAGATAGGGTTGATGAGGGAAAGTGAGAAGATGGCAATGAAGGCATAATTGTCCATGACATTGGTGCGTTTGGTATGCATGAAGAAGGTATCGATGGACATGCTGAACTCGGGGAGGATGGAGAGGAGGTATAGAGCAACGACAACAAGTAGTTCTAGAATGTTTTTAAGATGGGCTTTGACGTAGTTGTTGTAGGCAGTTGTATGGTCGGGAGATGGAGTAGCAAGCTTTGCTATGCTCAGGTTTTCGCTGCGATAAACATTCCGCTTAATGACGCCGTAGTAGTGCTTTGTCACAAGAGCATACGCAAGCATAATGATGAAGGGACACGGAAGAAAAAGAACGATATACGTTGTCTCTAGGAAATCCCTAAAGCCCGTGGGGTTCTGGACGTAGGGCATGCAGTATAGCCCACTCGGCATAAGCATCAATGGGTTCATCACCCCTCGCCCAATCACCACCAGCCACACCACTGCCAGGTACACGAGAGATACTCCAACAACGATGCTTCTGGAGATGCTGTAGCGACGCACAACATTGATGTACCTCACCAACGAAAGCGCACTTGTCATGGCCAGGGAAGCAAAGGTGGTGGTGCTGAAAATGAACAGATCTGCAAAGCAGTAGGAGTTGGTTTCAATTGTCAGGACACCAATTATCCTCAGCTGCTCTGAAAAGAGCGAGAAGGCACATGCAATCAAATCAAACACTGCCACCAGCATCATCAGGATGGATTCCGACGTATGGGAAGACCTGCGCTTCAGAAGAACGATGAACAGAACCACCAGATTCAGTATTAGGCCAGCAAACGCCACCAGAAAGAAAATGAATTGAGTTGCAGCGCTTAGCTTTGGAGGGGCGTACAACTCTTCCATGCTAGACGCTAGCTTCTAGTCATCCCCTTATATACCAATTCAAAACAAAGTCCAGCTGCGCTGGATAAGTGCATTGCCTTGAAATAGAATTTATGTGAAGAACTCAATAAAAGCCAAGTCCCAGCAGCCGCCCAGGCTTAAAGAAAAAATAAATGTGCAGCAATATCATGTTGCTTGGATCTAGACTCTGACGTCATACTTTGAGCAGTGATACGAAATCGACACTTGCATTACAAGCACTTGAGTCCAGAATCAAAGGAGAGATTTGGCAGGAAGCTTGACCTTATCCTCTCTTTAATTAACCCTGGGAAGCATTAATAAATATAAATTCAGCTTTTAAAAAATTAATCTTCATTGCGCCACGGCCATATTTAATCAATATATCAAGCACATGACATTGCTGTGCGATCTCACTATCAGCCTCAATAGTTGATAAAGTACAGCACTTATCAGTAAGCTTCTAATTATGCCTGTCTCCTGATAATAAACAACTTTTTATCCTGTACCTTGGTTAGTTTCTTTAGCTGTTGCTGCCTTGGGTTCCGCCTGACTAATGATACTGATGGCTTGACAATGCCTGTAGGCTGGATACCTGATATTTGTAAATCATCATATGAATCATTAGATATTTATGTGTCATAGGTCTAATCCAAGGTTTAAATTTAGATTACAGACCTTCATGACTTAAATAAATAATATATTGAATCCATTAGATCGATAACGAATAAATTAAATTAACAATACATGTTTTGAGTCTATGGTATTTCAGGCCATTCTCTTTTATCCTGGGCAGGAAAAGTAGATTCAATCAATAAATAATAACTATCGAGAAATGACACTTTTACATGTAAATTAAACTTTCTTGGGTTTAGGGGGTTAAAGTTATCAGATCAACTCCACCAAAAGATGTATCGTGTCCCTTTAAAACTTAGTTCACGTTGAAAGCTTCAAGAGCTCTGTGCATACTTTGGAGCAGTTTCTGGCTCTGGGCCGCTCGTTTCAGAGATATATTTTAGAATGTTCAAATATTAACCATGCGCCTTGGCTGTAGAGGCCCAACTGTGGAAGTAGGGATGGACGGCCACAGCAACCGTGTGATCACAAAGTCACAACCCCTCTCTTTAACATGGTCTGGATCAGGCCACCCAGCAATCTGTGTGGATTTCTTTGCTGCTATTGTAGCGGGTCACAGTTTCTGCCTCGCTCCATTGTGTAGCTCACAAAATATAAATCGATCGGGTCTCGATGATAAAATAGATCATCTCTCTTCGCGCTAGGCACAGGATGTAAGATTGAAATGGGTTTCAAGGATGAAACATGTGGTATCGTTTTAATTAGGGTAGGGACGGGAACAGCAATTGTGCAAACGCAGTGTCACAAAACCATTTTTTGGATGTTTTGGATTGGTTCACAAAACAATCCATGTGATTTTATGTTACAACTTTTGGAGTAGGTCACAATTTGTGCCTCACTCCATTGTGTAGATCACAAAATATAAAAGGAAGGTGGTTTTCATGGATGAAACAGATGATTTCATTTTGTGAAGGGGCACAGGATGTAAAATTAGAATGGTTCTCAGGGGTGAAACAGATGGTGTCATTTTGTACACAGCACAAGATGTAAAATTAGAGGAAGTTCAGTTGTAGGACTTTATTTTTTAAATTGAATTTATTAAAGCTTTACCTGCCATTACCTCACAATTAGGGCTGCGTCGGATTTTGGACGGGTGGCTCCTTTTCATAAAAGAAGCAACCGTCTGAAATCCGGAAACAATTTCAAGAGAATCTTCTCAAAGAAGATTCTCTCGGAATTGTTTCCTCTACACCCTAAGAAGGGTGTTATATTTCGGAATTTATTTTTTTAAAATAAAAAATATATGTATATTTAATTTTCTATTCTTTAAAAATCAAAATAATCGAATTCAAAATTTATTAAGCTTCAAAAAAAAAGATTTTAATGTGAACTATTTTTAAAAATTTACTCAAATCCAGAAAGCAAAAAGCCTTCCACCACCTTCTTTTTTTGGTGATTTTGGATTCCCCCAGCGTAGGGGAATCTGAAAGAAGGTTACGGGGAAGGGTAGATGGAACGATTACGGCAAATGCTGTAATCGTCCCTTTTTGGGCCGCTGCAGCCCTACTCACAATGATAGATTTGATTGTACCCCAGTTTTCTTTAGATAATTATATTAAAACACCAATGAAAATATTTATAAATATCTAGTTCAATTGAAAGGAATAGCTTGCATACCTATGATTGGACACAACACAAAACCACATGAGATTGTGCTTGGTCACATCACAATTCATGCAGATTTGTTTTGTGACTCTTGGAGCAGGGCACAAAATGTGGCAGTTGAAATTGTGTGCTGCTTCCTAAAAACACAAAACCAATCTGCATGAATTGTGATGTGACATGAAGGTCCCAAAATGAATTGTGCTCAACTGACAAAGTCACAAAACCAATTGTGCCAATCAAAGCTTTGTCACAAAACCAATTGTGTAGATTTTGGTGCCCGTCCCAACCCTAGTTTTGTGCAAGGCACCTGATGTAAATTTAGCGCCATTTCAGTTGTTGGATCTCATTTTTAACTCAGATTTATTAAAAGCTTTATCCATCACTATCTTGCAATGGTAGTTTCAATTAAGCCCCAGTTTTTTAGAGAATTATGGGAAAACTTTTGGCAATTCAATGAGCAGATATCTCTTTCAACCAAAAGGGATGGTTTACATGCTCGTTATTGGGCGCAACACAAAATAAGGTAAGGTTGTGCTTGACCATAGCATGATCCATGCAGATTTGTTTTGCAACTTGAAGGCCACAGAATGATTTGTGACCAGCCACCAAAGTCACAAACCAGACTGTGATGGGTGAAGCTTGTTTACGCTACAGATTGTGACAGTTTCAGTGCCCCTCCCATCTCTACCCGGGATTGGGGTTGGTGGATTTGTGACAATGGCCGCTTTGTAATAAGGCAGCCATCTGGATCAAACCTGGTCCTGGATCTATCAGAATCTAGCAGGCTCCAACTGTTTTATAAGCATGTTGTAACTGTGCTGTTTTAGCAGAGTTGCAAGGGGAAAAATATTTAGAAACTAGATAATATTCTTTATTGAGAGATAGGTATTATATAGTTAATGTGAATCATGGATAACAAGAACATGATAGTGTTGATTACATAGTGGGATGATGAAGGGTGTGGCTTGATCCTGGTAATGAGTCAAGTGCCAAAACAAGGTATCCAAAATAAGAGATCATCATTTGTTCATGTTGTTGTATTTGAAAATTTGAGTCAATCTCCTAGTTTGGCTTTGAGTGACTGGATAGTTGGGTTGCAGGTCACAAACCTGCTTACTTGGAACCTTGCTGCCAGGTCAAGCCTGCTGTTTTGATAATCAGGGCCTTAATTTTTCCACAGGTGGATATTATGTTTAGGATTCAATATTTTATAGATAGATAGATAGATAGATAGATAGATAGATAGATAGATAGGGTTGAATCCTACTCCTATTCAATTTTATTCAACATTTTAATAATATTTTTATAAAGAAAATATTTGGTAATAAATAAATTTCTCATTAGTTAGCTATATTTAAATTTGATATTCTACCATTATTCCTACTATACCTCTAGGTTCCCACCCAATATTTCCCACTGGATGCCAAGCAGGTGGTCCTGAACTATGGAGGAATGGATGCTTTCTCCCTCTGGATACTTTCTGAAAGAATTGGATCCCCATACCCTGGGGATCCACTGTTCCTGTCAGGGCCCAGTATTCCCTTGACAACATACTTGCCAGTATCTCTACATATGCATGGAGGCTGGTAGTAAACAGCTCCCTTGAGACAAAACCAGCCCTTGAAAGACTCAAATGGCCAAGAATTTTTATGAGGCCTACATGCCGCAAAACCTGGAGATCAAATATATGGAAGAAATTGTGTCTCAAAAGTGACAGGAAATAGTAAATTGAGAAAGAAATCAATAAATTGCACAAACAGATGATTGATTTGTTGTGGGCTTTACTAGTCACTGTGGAACCTTGGCAGAAAGAATCCAACTGTTTCACAGCATGGCAACAACCAATGTGCTGCCCCCATGGGAACAAACCTGCATGATTCTGTGCTAGCAATTAGTGCCACTGAGAATAATGACACCAGCCAGCTGGGGTGCAAAAAATCAATACCCCTTCAGTGAGTATAAAGGATGAGAGGGGAAGCTTGTCTCATTGTTTACATCATCTTGATAAAGGTCTATACATCATGAGCACCTTTGTCTTACAGGAATATATTATATGATTGGATATATATATTATTTTCTTCTTTACGTTAATCCCAACAACAGTCCACCACAGAATATCCCTTGCTGCCAGTATCTCTTATCCCCTTCCTGGCCACCGCTGCTCATGTTCCAGATCCTGATTTTCATCATCCTCACTGGTTGTGTCAGGGATACAGCCTGTGGGGGGTTCCTGAGAACTTGCAGGCAGACGGCCCGCGGGCCTGGCAGGGAGGGCCCACCACAAGATTGGGGCTAACTTTACAATATAAGAGAACAATTTTCCCAGGAGGGCCCAAGGCCCACTGGCAGGTACCATTGAATCTATCAAGCTGTTAAGAGTGATTTACATCACGCCAAATATATGAGTGAAAGTGGATTCATTGGCAGCAACAGATTCTTGCGGGCAGTTGGGCCACGGGGTGAGAGATGGAGTCATTGGGACCAAACACGCAGACAGGTAGTTGTACTTGTTGCAGAATAGCAGAGGAGGTCTGGTGATTTTGGTCCCTTCTCTGTAAATGGTCTCTGTCTCTCTAGTTCTAGCCTCTGGGTCATAGATTAAGATTTCCTCTAGTGTGAACTCCAAATATTCCAGGTTTGGTGAATATTCTGTAAAATGTACTGGGCCAAAGGGAGCTCCTAGCGGAGGATATAGTTCAGGAAGCTGGTCCGCGGTTTCTTGGGGTAGATAAGTGGGAGGCACAGAACCGCAGGAGTTGGTCTGCAAATGAAAAGAACTAAAATCAAATATGGGATGGCTTGGTTGAGCCAAAGATTCATGTCGCTTTATTGCAAGAATGGCAATGGGTAACTTCCTGGCGGCCCAGGGTATAAGTATACCCATCTGCCATGGAGAAACTTTTAAAAATTTCTTTGGGCCTGGTGCTACCGTCCACCAGGTTTTTACAGCCCTCAGTGGCATATGTTGTAGGAGTTATTTCATTGGCTGGTTCAAACTGAGAAAACTTGAATTTCCCTTTCAGGCTGTGGGATTTGTCATCTTTGGGTGGCCTGTATTCTACAGGAAGTTTCTTTGCTTCCCCTGCTGTGGTGGCCCAAGTTATTCCAGGATCTTTGGCTTGGCCTGCACTCTCATTGGTTAGGTTAACAGGAACCTTTGAAGTGGGGAGCCTTGATGCAGGTAATTTTAGTTCATCAATCCTTAGGAGATTCCCCAAAGTCTAATCCCGCTCTGGTTTGAGCCCAAAAATCTGCAGGCAGCCGGGCAGCTGGTCCTGCGGGCTGGCGGCCTGCAGGGTATTGGGGGTTGAATCCCATAGTTGAGGTTTTCCTATGAGCATAGTCAACATGAGTTTGCCATTTGTGACAAACTGGAGAAGATAAAAAGAACCTGGAGGAGAAGGAGAAACCAGAAGCTCAGGAGAGACCGCGGATCAGCACATAAGCTGTGAAAGGAGCAGGAGCTTCTGCAAGCATAATTACAAAAGGTAAAGTAAAGTTATAAATCTTCTAACTTAAAGTAGAAAATATAAAGCTATTGAATAGCAAAAGAAGCTTGCAATGACAAGACTCAAACACAAATTGTTGAAAACAAGGTAAATAAATTAAAATACTTAATTATTAGCTTCTAACTTAAAATTTCAATATTAAAAATAAATAAAGATTAAACTAAAGCAAAAATAAATAAAATACAATAACTAAAGAGCCTGCCCTTTGGGACAGGGCATGACAATTGGTGGCTTATGGTGATCCCATAATTTAAGCGTGAGTTAATATGTAATTTACTATAGAATTTGTTATTAATAATAATGTCAACAATCAAAAATGCCGTCTATTTGCTTGTGATCTATTGCCGGGGTGGATTTAAGCAAATTAGAGTGGCAAAATTAAGCTTAAATTACTATGCCACCTCCTAATGAGTATGTTGTAAGTAGTGAAGTTGACACTTTACCTTTTTGATATCTACCAGCAACTTCTTATATATGCAATGGTAAAATACATATTCACACCCCCAAAATATTATATTTAATAAAGAAATACTTAACTTTGATTATTTTTTAACTTATTTTTATGTTTTTTTAAAATTTTAGTAAGTGAACAAAAAAGCATATAAAACAGTTAACATTTTCTAGTCTGCTTAAATTTAATTAAGAATACTATGTTTTTTCATAGTAAATTTTCAAAAAAATGTCAACAGTGTTAATGTTGTCTCTGATAATGTCTACAATTTTTCTAATTGTCGGTGAGAATTCAGCTTTTTTTTACTAATTGTCACTCATAATGTCAACACTTTTCATTTCTTATATATGAAACTTTATGTTTTACATAATAAAATCATCTGATTTTTTGATATGTTGTATTTTTAACTTTTCTCTTTTATATTTTATAACTTTTGAAATAAAATCTATATATAAAGATACTTTTACATAAATCTCTTAACTTTTAACTTGTTTTTTAAACTATAATAAAATAAAAACTATACAATATTTTTTAAATTTTAAATGTCAATAAAAGTCATATAAAGTTTACTTTTTATATATCATGCTTTTTAAGTTTTTTTTAAATACAAAGATTTACCTCAGAACTTGTTACTTATTATTTTATGGCAAGTTCCTTAGGTCAAAGTTCCTAAGGTCAAAAGTGCAAAAATCGAAAATGGGACCCCCAAAAAGCGCAAAAAATCAAAACACTATGTAGGTTGCAAAAATTGAAAATATCAAAGATCAAAGTGCAAAATTGATTTTCCAGAGGTTAACTTTGAAGCAGAATAAAATACAGTTTTCAATATAAAATTATATATTTTAAAATCTATATAGACTAAAGAGACCCCAAGAAATTCATTTCTGCAGTAAAAAATATATGCTAGATAATAAAAAGCTTCTTAAACTAGCTGTTTTTAAAAGAAAGTTTATTTTAGTTTCAAAAGCAAAATTAGACTAGACTTTATGTGTAACTGTATTCAATAAAATATAAATATAAAACTAGCCAAAAATCTGCTCTATACACTATAGTTTTAATAAAAAAGTATAATTTCATTTTCAGCCTTAAAGCTATAATAAAACTTCAGTATAAGAAAAATAAAGGATTTTTCCTACAAGATACAAGCTGTGATTTTAGGTATTTTGGTTTATTAATGATCTTATTTCAATGATAAAAAATTTAGAAGTATATAATTAAAATAATATAAAGTACATTACTTTCTTATTAAAGCTATACTATACAATTTTATACTTAATAAAAGATATAGTCTTATATCTTATTTATAAGTCACAATATTCAAAGATCTCAAGAATCTATCACTTACATATCATAAAATGAAGACTTGAATATTTTTATGTTAAAAACACTGTACTTCCACTAAAAATGATATAATTAGTTCAAAGTTATATATCAAAAAGAAACCTTTTATACATCTTATTTTACTCTAATACATGTAGTAAAAAGATATAATAGAAGATAATCAAGGGTAAGAATGAAAAGAGGATAGTAGAAGATAATTGAGGGTAAGAAAAGAGAAGAGAAGAAGATAATTGAGGATAGGGAAGGAGATAGAAAAGAAATGGAGAAGAGAAAAGGAGAAGAGAAGAGAAGAAAAGAAAGTTTTTCTACTTGGTATCAGATTTTATATAATCCACCCTCTTGATGACGCAGAAATTTTTAAAAGTTTTGAGGAGGAATGAGAGATGGAAAGGAGAGGTGGGAAAGGAGAAAATTCAAAAGAGAAACCTTCAAAAAAACCAAGAGCTTATTGCACTTTGATTTAGGCACTTCAATTTCTGCACTTTGTTTTGTGCACTTTGATTTTTCCCCCTGAAATAACATATAGTAGTTTTAGAAGCTATGGCAACAAGCAAAAATACTTCAAATTCAAACAAAAATAACTCAGATGTAATCAAAATTAAAACTAATAAATTTATATTAATTTACAATAGATTTATTTATTTTTAATTTTGTTTACATCTGAATTTTTCATTTAAATCCAAAGTATTTTTGCTTGTTGCCATAGCTTTTAAAACTGCTGTAGGGAAACATAGTACAATATTATATTAAAATAATATTTTTTGAAATGGCCTCCAAAACACACCAATTTATTAATATTGCAATAAAATAAAAACCTACCAAAAAACTTCATTTCTTTTTATATATCTAAATATCAGGTCTTAAAAAATCTACATGAGGAATTTCAAAAGTTTTTATTAATTATTTAAAATTTTATAAGCTTATAAAAAGTGTGACTAAATCTAAAAAGTCAATTTTCAATTTCCTCACTTTTGATTTGAGGAACTTAATAAAACATAATGAATAAAATATTTATTTTTTGCAAAAATTTAATATTAAGTGGTCCTAAATTTTTGGTACCTTTTTGGATTTTGATTTGACTACTTTTTGATTTCTGCACCCATTAAGAAACTTTATGTAAATTTTTAAATAAATTGTTATGAGAAATATATTATTTTTTTAAAAATAATGAGCTTAAAGTAGTATTTATATTAATGTTTGAACAAAAAAATTCCTAAAGCTAAAAAATCTTTTTAGCTCTTGATTTCTTTTTTTACATATAGATTTTTTTTAAAATTTTAAAAAAATTTAATTTTGTCTATCAAATATTAAATTGAAGATTTTTTGCACTTCAATTTTTGCACTTTCAATTCTGTCCCCTCTATTCAAAGGGGTAGATAAATTCTATGTTAAAAGCTAAATTAAATTAAGGTGTGTTTTAAATTGCATCAATTTGGGCACTTCAAATTTGGGTTTTCAATTTTAGCTTCTAGTAAGAACATTTTTAAAAAAGTCAAATTTAAGAAAAAATTTTATTGAAAAAAAGTGCAGAGATCAAAAAATCCATCAATTTGGAGATTTTGATCTCCACACTTCAACTTTAGGCACTTGTCCTTATTTTAGGACAATAATACCTCAAAGCAGCCCAAAGGCACCAAGTGTCCCACAAAGGTTCCCAAGACCCCCAAGCAGAAGCCTTTGTCATCAAAGAAGGCTACCCCTAAGCCCTCCCCCAAGCAGAGCCCAGCTCACTCCACTGGGGAAGATAAAGCTGATGGCTCCCTTACAGACCACAGTTATTACAACTCAGCTTCAGATGAGGAGCCCCAAAAGAAGCGCCGCCAAGCCAATAAGTCCCCTCCCAAGGATAAGTCTCTCAAAAATGAGGAGCATCATGATAAGCCCCCTTCTGCTTCCCCCCACACTGAACTCCCCTCCTTCCAGCTCATCAGGGGATAACTCAAAGCCCTGGCCTGACTACTTTCCTGGCTTTTGCCATGCTCCTGCTGGCCTTTGAGACCCTCTTGTGGCCCACAACATTTTCAATATTGATGGGAAGTTTAAGGTTCCTTCCTACCTACCTAAGTACTTTCCCATTATTTGTGTGAAGGGTGGGCCAGTCATGGTGGCCAATGGGTACATCTTTTCCTGCAACAATGCCAACTGGGGCTTCAAGAGCCAGAATTACACCTGCAAGGACCGCTCCTGCCCAGTGCAGCTCAACACTGAGCGCTGAGACTTGGTCTAAACCATCAAGAGTGAGCACACTTGTGTGATGCCAAATGCTACCATAGCCTGCTTCCTCAAGTGGTATCTTGTCCAGGTCATGTCCACCTCAAAGGACCTTTCCCCTACTCAGCTGGCTGTGCTTACATGTAAGCACTTCTCCCCTACCAACTTGAAGAGGGTTCTAGCCCATAGTCAGCTGGTAAAGTTTGTGAGCAATAGGTGTCAAGCCTTCAATCCCCTGGTCAAGAGTGCCACTACCATAGAAGACCTGGTCCCCACAGATACCCTCAAAAAAACTGATGATGGTGAGATGTTCCCGCTCCATGACAATGGGCAGGAAGTGGAGAATAGGATTATAGTCTATGTCACAACCCAAAACATGGAGAAGCTCAACACTGCTACCATCTGGCTGTGCAATGGCACTTTTTTAACCTGACCCTCCCTCTTCAAGCAGCTTTGGGTACTGCATGGGCAATTTGACACCCAGTCATTCCCATTGTGTTTTTCCTCCTGCCTGGTGCTAATACTGAAGTCTACACCAGAACCTTCAAGATTGTCCGGGATGCTTTGAGCTCCTTTCCCACCAACCAGCTCCCCCCTCCCACTCATGCCACAGGGGCAAATCCCTCCTCCGCTGAGAAGGATGATTTAACCCTAGCCGCTGAGCAGCTAGCTCATGTGTGCTCACTTGGGCTGAAGGCTATCTTAATGGACTTTGAGCTTGCTCAGTTCAGAGTCTTTGAGGCCACCTTCAATGGAGAAGTACAGGGCTGCTTCTTTCATTTTAGGCAGACTCTCATCAAGCATCTTAAGAGTAAGAAGGGCCTCTTTGAGAAGTATCTCAATGATAGTAAAGGAAATTGCCACTTTGCCTTGACTCAGTTTTCTACCTTGGCTTTTGTGCAACCAGAGAATACTGGGCTTATCTTTGAGTGCCATGTCCTGGGTTGCTCCCAGGGGAACCTTTGGTTGAGGGGAAGGCCCAGTAGATGATGGGGGCCATCTGCATCACATAATTGGCAGCTGTGGCCCAAGGACGCCACACTCCCATGTGGGGAATCACTTTCTCAGTGAGGCCCAGAATGGTCAAGTAGGCAAACCCAAGCTTTCTGTAATCATATGATGAAGCAGAAAGAGCAAGAGGAAGTTCTCCTGTGGCGTTGCTCATGATCATGCTTGGCTAGGCAAGTTAGTGGAGCAGAAGAACACCAGGAAAGGAGAGGCGTGGTGCAGGAATTATTTCTTGGTCCAGCACTCTAGGAGATGGGGTGAAGGCTGGCGGTGGTTGATTAGAGGAAGCAAATGGTGCTCCATTTCCCAGCGCTGGCATTGGTACTAGAGGTACTCTCTGCTTGAAAGCACCAGCAGTATAAAATTTGTAATAATGTAATAAACCCCTGCAAATTATAAATGCTCAGTGTGCATTAACCAACAAAATTTTATTAAATGAAGATGCCAACAAATAAAGGGGATGCCAGTGTTTCCAGCTATATCCTGCTGGGAAACTGCAATTGGACTTACTGGCAACTCCTTATTGGCTGTCAATGGATTATTCTCAAGTTGGGTTCCATTGGTGGCTCCTGATTTGTCAGTTAAATGGATTCTTTCATTATTTTTTCCCTGGGGAAGCTGGCAGGGGATTTTGGGTCATTTGGCAACCCAATTCTCCATTCCTGGGTTTTAGATGATGTGGGCCAATTAAAATCTTTTTGCTTGGCTTTAGGACGGTTTTCAATTGCCCCCAGGTCTGGCCTTGACCAGGGTTCAATTCCCCACTTGGCATTAAAGTTTTTTTGGCTAATCAGTGTGATCAACAATATGATTGTTTGGTTACACAATTGCTCAATTGCAGGCATTAAACCTCTGCAACATAGGGTTTTTTCTGGACCATTCTGGGCTCTGACATTGAGGCCCTCCTGGAGGATGCTTATATCAAGAAGCACTCCACCATCTTTAAAGGCTACCTGGATTACTTTGAGCGCTAATGGGTAGGAAAGAATGTGACTGCCTGGAGAGGAAAGAGCGGGGCCACAGCCTCTTGGAACTGTCAGAGAGCTTGCATTAGTGAGGAGATGAAGACAGCATCTAGACTGGAGGTGTGACATAAACACCTGAAGACAAAGTTCAGGGCAACTCCCAAGTTTAATAAGTTCTTCCAGAAGCTGCAAGAGGAGCAAGCAAGAACTGTCTCCAAGTTTTGCAACCTTGCCAACTGGGTGGCCCCCAAGAAGAAGAAGGGTAAGGACCAGGACTACCAGGAGGACATACAGAAGGTGGTCAAGAAGAAGTACAAGGTGGGGGAGATCAAAAAATACCTTGAAGATGTTGCAACTGCTCTTGCTGATGGCTTCAATTAGCCCAGTAAACTTTGCTTTGCCTGTATCCTTTTTACGTTTGAATTTTTAGATTTATTTACTTACTTTTTTGATAGTAATCTTCTTTTTAGGTATAAATGGCAAGTTTCAGATACAGTTTCAATGTAGTTTTGTAAGAAAAATCTTACATTTTGTTAATTTATCTTTAAGCTATAATATATTCAGTTATGCTTATATAAAGTATAATAAATTAAAAATAGAATTTTCTTATATTTTGTAGATTTATATATATATTAAATATCTTTATTTATGGCTCATTGTAATTTTAATTTTTATGGGAATAAAAAATAATTTTATAATAAAGAGTGTAATTTACATAGTAAACTGAAAAATATTTGCTTATGTCTCCTTATTCTTATTACTTATAGTAATTTTTTATTGCATTTTTGAACTTTCTGGGGTCATTTTAGTTATTTAATGTATTTAAAAACATTTTTTTATATTAAACAGGTTCAGGGTAAAGTGTACTGTTAATTAAAAAAGTGGCAAGATACAGAAGACAACATTAAGTAAAACCAGGTTGTCACTTTACTAAGTGTCAACATGGCCACTGCTGACATTATTAGTGTCAACATGGGCGCTGTTGCCGTTTTACTCCACACTGGTAGTTTGTAAGCCCTGAGCAACTGCAGTCAACTATCTGGTCAGGATAATCCTAATTGTATATATGGCTTTTCAGGCCCAACCTGCCACTTCTGTTGGAGCCCAGCCAGACACTGACATAGGCTGTGGCAGTATGCCAACCATATCAAATCTAGTCACCATGGGCCCCTACTCTTTTTTATTATAGGATCATCTTGTACGCCTTTACTTTTGACTGCAGCTTGCTACCTAGGACAGCAAATGACCAAAGAACAGGATACTGACAAAGGCCAGGAAGGTGCTTTCACCAAACCATTCCAAGTCCAGAGCCTGACAATCTCCACCTTGAATTAAAACACTTCTGTCTAAACATTTAAGGTCTTGCCCAATAAGGTGCAAGATTATATACTATACCATGTAAAGCATTTGGGTTAAGGTTTGATAAGTAAAGGAGAGTAGGTAATGTTTGTAAAGGACCTTTATGAGGCCTTTTAAAATCTTATAGTTTGACATAAAAGGTGTCATTGAATTCACTAAACCTAAAAAAACTATATAAAATAAGGTGTTGAACAAAGATTTATTTGTAACTAAAGGAATGTCTATGTTGGGATATTCCCCGTGGGAGTATCTTAACATGAAAGTAGAGAGGTTATCCCTCATATAAAAAAATGGTGACAACAAGCCAATTGCTTGTTGCTTGGATATCTCCACTCTAATTATCCTAGATATTAAAACACTAGCAAATTTAGAGAGAGAAAAAGAAGATCTGACCAGGAATGTATTTATTATAACTTTAAAGAGTAATTTATGAAAGCTATGAATAAAAATATAAGTTCAAACTTTTAAAAGGTTTAAAGATTGAAAAGTAAATTAAATAATTGAAGAAAAAACCTGTATATTGTGATTTGGAGAAAACCCACTTAGAATTTCAGCTTAGAAGCTATCTACTGAGGCCTTTATTTATAGGGAAAACAGGAGGAGATCACCAAGGGGAATATGAGGATTTGAGACTGGCTGAGTATGATAACCATGTGTTAACAGTTGGAGAAAACAGGACTTGGTTATAAACAACCCAAAGATCTTCACCTGCAGTGTCAGGATTGACAATTCTTTTCCCCTAGGAACCTGAGCCCAGGAGTGGGATTCAAACCCTGACCCTGATCCCCGCGGGCTGCCTGCCCGCATTTTCTTAAGATTAAGCCTCTACAAGCTGAAGCCCCTGCTAAGTCTGAAGTCAGAATACCAGCGCAAGTTAGGATATGGTGGTACCTAAGGAGGAGCTTCTTGAATTGCCTAATGGAGGCAGAGAAAGTTTCTCTGTGAACTTCATGAACTTGAAGTCCTCTCAGGTAACCAATCAGATTCAATCATCAAAGGAAAACACAGGCTTTAGGCCCAATCCTGTGACCACAGCCCAAAATCAAGAAAATCTAGTAACCAATTTGGATGTTCCAACCAATGAGAGAACACCCAGTCAAGGTGCTATTTTGCTGCTCCTGCACCCGGGCCTCCTGGCCACCTGCCCGCATTTTTCCTGATATTTTGAAGAAACCATTATGGAAAATACTAAGTTTGGAGGCAGGATGCTATATATGCCTATAGATGCCGCGCTCAAACATTATTGCCATTTTTGAATAAAGGTTATGTTATTTTGGCTTACCCAGCTACTGCCTTATTTTGTATTTGCCATCTATCAATTCAGTACAAGATCTCCCAGACCTCCTGCCCCTCTGCCTGCAGATTTATGTCCTCTAGGTGTTCCCTTTGGCCCTGTCCACTTCATGGATTATCCTTTGATGTCAGGATTCCCTTTCTTTATTTATGCTGCTAGTTATTTTTTAGGATCACCAAGACCAGTCACAAGCTTTAATTGGTTCACAAACAAATTCACACTTATTCAACCTCTTTTATTCATTCTCTTACTCTACCATTCAATTTCATCTAATATTAACGGCTAATTCTTTCTTTCAAAGTTACCTTCACTCAGGACAATTCTTGAACCCGCTATCTTTTCCCTAAGATTAGCAACAATTAATCCAAACTCTTACCTCTCATATTCTTCAAAGTGTCTTACGCCAGCACTTCAGAGCTTGTTTTTCCGCCTTCTTGCTTGCTTTCCAATCTCCTGTTTGTTTTCTTGCTTAAACATAAGCACACCAAGCAGTCTGCCGCTTCTCCCAACTCTCCTTTACCGTCTACTTAACTTTTCTAAGTTAAATGTAGTTAACACCATGTTTTCTCTGCCTCTCTTCACAGCAAAGCTTTCCTAACCACTTTTGGTTAGAATCCTCCTCCATATTTTGCTCACCTCAATCCAGATCAGAATAAAAAGCCTGAGTTTTGTCCAATCTCAACTTAAGTTGAGATTGTTTGACTTGCACATCAAAAAAGATACTTGTTAGGTTTTGTGGCTTGTGTTTTCTTTTCCAATATAGTTTAAATTTAATTTCAATCTTATGATTCCTTTTGACTTTCTATTTCATCAGTTAGGTAGTTTCTATAATAATACACACAGTTTGATTATTGATAGTTTTAATCCTCCAACTAGTGGTGAGCAATTCACTGACTTAGAAATTGATTTTTTGACCAAGTCTTCAGTCATTAAGACTGGATTCTACTTTATTTTCTTAGGATTAATCAATTGCCTCAGCCCTCATTTTACCTCCTACAAGCTTCTAGGAGCCCTAGTTCAGTTGTTACTACAAACCTTACCTACTTTTTTGTATTTCAACAACATAAATATAAACAGTATTAAAGCTTTAGTTTACAATCATCTATCACAAACTATGAGACCTTACATTTGAAGCCTAAATATAAGGACTACACCTCAGAGAAAATACTTGAACTAGATCCTTTGGCCCACATACAATCTGCTGTTAGATACAACCGTCAAGGCCTGTGGATATTCTCAATACCCAAATTGTTTAGAGGAAAATTCAACTACCTTCCTGCTTATGACCTCTGCATGGAACCGCCTGTGACCCCCAAGCCTATGCCTTCCTCCTCACCCAACCTCCCAACTGACCACTTGGGCAAGCTATTTTGGATTGTGTATATCACCCTCACAAGAATGATTGACACTATAATCCCAGTTGCTGGCCCGTGGTCCTGGGTGGGGAAGTCCTTATCCTATCTTTTTAAGTTATCTCCTCTCTTGTGGTGGGCTCTACCCGTAAAAAAACCCAGCCCAAATTAACCCAGAAAACAACATACCAGCCGCCCAAGACCGGATCCCTGACATGCAGTGGCAGAAGAGCGGTGGTTGCGTAAGCAGTGTAAGCAAAAAAGGAAACCCTATTTATAATAGAATTTATAAAATAAATAAAATAGGGAAACTGCAACAGCGCGCAAAGAGCAAAAGCAAAATAAATCAAGGTAAGAAGATTGCTTGAATAAAACTAATAATTATTTAAATCAGACTTAAGATTAAAATTAACTTTATAGCTCTTAAAGAGCCTGCCCTCTGGGGCAGGGCACAACAAAACAAACTTCCCAGATCTGCCCAAGATGGACTTGGCAGGCTTCAGGAAAGGCATGGTCATAATTAATGTCCTGTTCCATGCCCACCTCAAGAACTTCAGATATGATGCCCAGATGATGATTATGGTGGCCGCCTGACTGAAAAACAACACTAGAGAAGCCTTCTTGACCAGCTTATAAGAAGATCAGGACCTCAATCTTCCCTATGATTGATTCATGAAGAGGATGAACTCAGCTATAACACTTTCTGGAGCCTTTCAGGGCCCAGAATACCCTAGACAATCAGCTAGTCTGCCTGAATATTAAACAACTAACAGTGTGAAAACCATTGCCAACTTCCTTCTTAGAAGGAAAACTCTCCTTTCTGACCGCCAATAGCCAGGGGTTTGCCAGGTCCATGTGCCACAAAACCCTGGAATTGATATTAAACATGAAATCAGCTCCCTTTGCTATCAGGAAACAGTTTTTGTGAAAGCAATTGTTTGATTGCTTGATTGGGAACTCAGAAAACCGCCAGAATTAACTCATTCTGCAAGTCTACTTAATATATGTTGACAATAAGAATTAAAAAAGATTTAATGTAAACAGCATTGGAAATTCAGAATTAAGTTTTTACTCATGCAGACTACTAAATGTCAGAACTTTTTTAATGAGCAGAAACCTGTTTCCTAAAAATTTTACTTAATAAAAATTAAGCTTCAAAATACTTTTTAGGGTAATGTGCATAATAGATTTAAAAAAGCCATAAAAAATTAAAAAATACACTTCAAAATAATTCACTATGAAAATAGCTATCTTTACTATAATAATTTTTTCCCACTTATAAAAACAAAAAAATTCAATACACAAAAAGATACTACATAAAATTTCACGTATTATAGCAAAATATAGCAATCAGAAACAGTAATATAAAGTTTTTTCTATATTGAAAACTACAAAAATCCATATAATTTACTATTAAAATACCAATATAGGCCATATAATACAGCCTAAGGCATCAAGCTATCAATAGAAAATTAACTAATTTTATAAAAAAAGTATCATAAATTATTAATGAGTTATTTATAATAACTATTTATTTAAAAATATTATACTGAACATATAAGAACTATATACAAAATTAGGCAATAATCAATAAATTTAATTAAAAGCTAGACTGTGATCACCTGGTTGCCATTAAGAACTGTGGCAATCTTTTTGATGTATTCCCCAAGCTCTGAAAGCTTATATTTGGCCTTGACAACGTCCTTGATCTTCTCTTGACATTGTTTTTCTTTGGTGGTTCTCTTCTTCTTGGATGGGCGGTTCTCAATATCTCTGATGGATGCAACAGTCTTCCACTGTTGAACTTTGAGGTTCTCATAGAAGGTGTTGTATCTGGGCTTGGTTCCAAAGGAGGACTTGATATGCTTATGCCAGTCCTCCAAAGATGAAGTAGTTTTCATCTCATCCTTAAGAACTGCTGGTAGCAGTTCCAGTTGGCTTTGGCTCTGGGCTTAGTGACCTTACGTCCAATCCACTGTGGTTTATAATATTCAATAAAAGAGTAGAAGGAATCCTCATGTTTCTTGGCATATGGATCCTGGCATAGGAGGTCAAAGGCTTGTCTGGTATGCTCTGGCTTTACAAAGGCTAGTGCTACAAACTGCTGAATTAAGAACTTTCACTTTCCTGATGTATATAGACAGTGAAGTTTACTGAGCTCATGTAGACCCTTTAGTTGCCTGTTGACAGCCTGTCAATAATGGAAAAAACACCCCTAGACCTCTCCATCAAAGGTATTTAAAAAAGCGTTATACTGGGCAGTTTCATAGTCCATGATTAAATTTGAGGGACCAAGTGCTTTATCATGAGCTTCTTGTTCTGCAGCAAGGGTGGCTTCATCCTTTTCATTATCATCTGTATACGCTCTAGTGTCATGGCCAGGGGGACACTTTTTATTACTGGATAGGGATTTGATGCCCTCCTTAAGGATTTTAAATACCCTTGTGTAGATATCTTATGTTGCCCCAGGAAGCAGAAATTAGGCAAATGGAAGCAACTTGCCTTCAATATAGTAATGTACAACCCATAGCTGGTAAAAAAGGCGGGGGCATACTGCAAAGGTACCTTCACATAACCAGGTCTCTGAATCTCTTAACTGCTCCAGGCTCTGTTGTGTAGCATAGAATATAGTTCTTGTGTCAAAACAGCAGGCTCAACCTGCCAGCAAGGTTCTGAGTAAGCAGGTTTGTGACCTGCAATCTGACTATCCAGTCATTTGGAGCCAGACTAGGAAGTCAACTCAAATATCCAAATACAACAACATGAACAAATGATGATCTCTTATTTTGGATACCTTGTTTTGGCGCTTGACTCATTACCAGGATCAAGCCACACCCTTCATCATCCCACTATGTAATCAACACTATCATGTTCTTGTTATCCATGATTCACATTAACTATATAATACCTATCTCTCAATAAAGAATATTATCTAGTTTCTAAATATTTTTCCCCTTGTAACTCTGCTAAAACAGCACAGTTACAAAATTGGTAGCAGCGGTAGGGTTTACATCATACTTTATTCCCCAGAATTTCACTTGTTGCCTGTACTTGCCGCGACCAACAAATCCTTGATAGAATCATGTCTGGTCTCTTATCAGACTGGACACTGTACACACCTTTTGCCAAGATACCTGATGGGTTTGTCCTCTACCAAAATATGGTGATACCCCTTCCTGCGTTCAATGCCCTGTCTGCCCAAGGGTTCTTCCAGGCTCCCTCTGACATGCCTTGTGCAACTAATTAAAATACCATGCCAGCCTACATAGCCCAAAGACTTTGAAGTGCTGCCCTGGAATCCTTTGCTGGGGCCAACAACAACAACGCTGCTGCATGGATCCAGTCTGCCCAAAGCAAACTGGCCCAAATGGAATGCCTGCAGAAATTCTGGATTGCAGAAATCTCCATCCCACTGACTCACAACGCTATCACCTGGTGCAACAAGTGGCATGAAGAACACACTGAAAAGGACTGGGATACTTTCAAACAAGACTTCTTGGCAAGATTTGTGCTTAAGGACACCGCCCTCATGATTATACATCAAGTAAAGAACTTAACCCAGATGGACACTGTGAAGGAACTGACCTGCACCTACAAGGAACTCTGACTACACACATCCTCTGACATGGCTTTTGAAACCCCAGCCACACACCTCATGTACTACAACTCACTCAAGTTGCATGTAATGAGACACGTGAACCTGGATCAAGTGACCAATCTACAGAGTCTGTATTGCAAAGCGGAGAAAGCAGAACAAAATTCCAACGCTCTCCACAAGGCGCAAACCAGAAAAAAGAGAGTCCCAAGGACTCTCACCCAGCCGGGCGCTCCAGTCAACCACCTCCTGGGAACAACAACAGCAGCACAAACCATAAACCTGCAGGTTCAAATGGACATGGAAACAGTAACAATGGCTAGTGAAATTGTACCCATTTCTGTATCACTGCCACACAAGGCAACCAAGACAAGGGAAAAGCCCAGGGTGAGCATTAATCAAGCCAAGCTCTCCCCGCACAACTCCTGACTTGCCCAATGATGAATACCAACCCAAGGGCGTGGACCAGTGTCCAATGATCCAAGTGCCCTCAGAGGACCCAGTGCTTTACACCATTGCCAGACACCCCAATAAACTGATGTCTTATCCTTTCTGCTTTTGAAGTTACACAGGCTTGGCACTCCTGGACTTGGGCACAGATTGAACCTTAGTCAACAGTAGCTTTGTGGACAAGTTTAAGCTAATCACAAATTCTTTGTGGATTAAAAATGTGCTTTTAGCTAATAAACATTACATCACAGTGAGAAGGAAAGCCGCCCCCATTGCTGTCATGCTAGAGAACCTGCACTCCACCATCCAGGGACTTGTCATTGACTTCCCCAAATTTGATATTGTCCTGGGGCTGGATTGGCTACAAAGGAATAATCCCCACATAGACTGGGCAACCTCATTATTAACCATCAAGTGTGAAGGCGTCAATCACCAGATCTACCCTGACTCAGTGGACCAACTCCTAAGCAACCATGTCTTTGTGCACATTACAGAGACCCTGTACAAAAGAGAGAACCTTAAGAAAATTGACTGGGACTCCTGCCAGTACAAGATCATAAACTTCAAAGATCACCAAGACACCACTACGCCTCAGGATTGCAAATTTGTAGCCTGCCATCCAGAAATCTTTGAGGAGATTTTACCCAGGTTGCCTCCAGAAAAACATATCCAACATTTCATTCAACTCAAGAGCGCTGTACCCAAAGCGCAGCCCATCTATTGCCTGACCCCAAATGAAGACAACACCCTATGTGCCTACCTCAAGGAGGCCTTGGAGAAAGGACTTATCCGTCCCTCATAGTCTCCTTTTGGGCTGCCGTGTTCTTTGTGGCAAAGAAGGATGGTACCCTGCGCCTGGTCATAGATTATTGAGCCCTAAACAAAGTTACTATTAAGAATCATTACCCACTGCCACTAATTGACAATCTCTTCATTGCCCTGGGTGGCACCACAGTCTTCTCCAAGATTGACCTAACTGCAGGCTATAATCAGATCTGTATCAAAGAGGGAGATATCCCCAAGACAGCCTTCTGTACTAAGTACAGCTCATACAAGTGTGTGGTACTCAATTTTGGTATGACAAACGCCCCCTCAACCTTTGTGATCTTCATGAACAAGGTGTTTGCCCCTCACATAGGCAAGCACGCCTTAGTCTACCTGTACAACATTATTGTCTATAGTCCCCTGATAGAGCAGCACCGCAAGGACCTGGAGGCAGTCTTTGCTACCCTGGCAAAACACAAGCTGCTAGCCAAACCCTCCAAATGCCAGTTCTTCCGCAAGAAACTGCCTTTCCTAGGGCACATAGTCTCAAAAGATAGCATCAAGACCAACAGTCAGAAGATACAGGCCATCTGCAAAATGCCACCACCCAAAGACAAGTCAGAACTCCACACGTTCCTAGGAATGGTGGTCTACGTACACTGTTTTATATCTGACTGCAGTGTCTTGACTGCACCCCTGTCCGCCATAACTGGCGCCAAATTCAAGTTTGTATGGACCCCCCCCCCCCCAATGTGACCTCTGCTTTGGACGCCTCAAGGAGAAGCTCACAACAGCACCTATCCTACAATACCCCAAACGCAATGGGGAGTACCAAATGGAAACCAACGTCTCAGACAAATCCATTGGGGGAGTACTACAAATCAAAAACAATTATGGTGACTTCCTGCCTGTAGCCTATGAATCACAAAAACTGACAGACAGCAAGTGTTGATACCCTATCCACAATAAAGAGTTGTTGGCCATTTTACACTGTCTAGTCAAATGGTGTTATTATTTAAAACAACAGGAAGAATTCAGGGTGTTGACCAATCACAAGTTTCTCATATATTTCAAAACCCAAGCAAACCTATCCTGCCGTCAGGCATGCTGTATGAAACTCTTGGAGAGATTCAATATGCTCCTACAATACAAGCCTGGTCCAGAGCTTGCCATGGCAGATGCACTCTTGCGCCTGTACATCCAAGCCACAAGAGGAGAGAATGGACTCAACCCAGACTGGCCCCTCTTGGTACTTCAGACAAAGGACAAAGGAATCCCCCTGGTACTACAGACATAACAAAGGAAACAGTCATTAATAATGAGTGCTTATTTGCAGACGTGTATGGAACCTTACATCAAAAAATGTCCGAAGGAACCACTATCCCTTATGTTCCCACACATCAACAAGTTGACACCATCCTACGTTACCATAGAGACCTAGGGCACACAATAAGCTGCAACTTCTACAAATTCCTTAAACACAAAGCATGGTGGCCAACCCTGTACCAAGATGTTCAGGAAGTCTTGGAACAATGAAAAGTATGTGAGAAATTTGCAAGAAGCAAAACCCCACCCAAGTCAGTACTACCTATTTGCACGCAACTACCCTTCAAGGTGTGGGCCCTAGACATTATAGGCCCCATACCAGGAAAGCATAATGAAAAAAGTACATCATTGCCGCAATAGAATTTACCACACAATGGCCAGTGGCACAAGCAGTAAAGACACATACTGGCAACAACATGCGGCAATTAATAGGAAATTAAATCATTAGCAAGTTTGAAAAGCCAGAACTCCTGATAACCAACGGAGGCAAGAAATTGACCTCTGAAGATACCAATGTATACCTCACCAAGAATGGGGTCAAGCACACCTTGACAACACCTTATCACCCTCAGGCCAATGGATGTGTGGAACAGCTAAATGACAGCCTTTTGCAAGCCTTGGCCAAGCTCACTACCAGGAGACCTGAGGACTGGTATAAGTAACTACCAGCTGCACTACTTGTATGTCAGACTTGTGTGAACAGATCCATTGGAAAAAGCCCTTTTGAGTTGGTATATGGTACACAGCCTAATATCATCCAAGCATTATCAGGACCCAAGCTGGTAATTCCAAGCAAGGTTCCCCCTTGTTCAGACCCCCAGGTCATGCAAGCCAACAGCAGTCAATCAGAAAGAGATGAAAAGTGTGTGCAAAAAGATTTTTCCCCATCAAAAACAGACATGAGGTCAGCAACAAAGTTTGGGTCATGAACATTGACAAAAGTAAACTACAACCCAAGAAAGTAGGCCCAGCAATCATCTTAAAGGTAAAAAACAACACTTACCTTGTACAAGGACTCGGGAAATGTAAACAAGACAAGGTCCTCCACCATGATTGTCTGAGACCCTGCAAGGCAAGACAGAGCTAGTTTGAGACTGTCCTACCTGCCACAGAACAACAGTTAGTCCAGTATGGCGCCTGGGCTCCTGACAACCTCCCTAACAATCTGCCCCCAGAGGAGGCCGACCTTCAGTTGGGGGTGTCAAAACAGCAGGCTTGACCCGCCAGCAAAGTTCCCAGTAAGCAGGTTTGTGACCTTCATCCAACTATCCAGTCACTTGGAGCCAGACTAGGAAGTAAACTCAAATTTCCAAATCCAACAACATGAACAAATGATGATCCCTTACAGTGGATACCTTGTTTTGGCGCTTGACTCATTACCAGGATTAAGCTACCCCCTTCATCATCCCACCGTGTGATCAGCACTATCATGTTCTTGTTATCCATGATTCACATTAACTATATAATACCTATCTCTCAATAAAGAATATTATCTAGTTTCTAAATATTTTTCCCCTTGTAACTCTGCTAAAACAGCACAGTTATAACACTTGCCTCTGATGTAGGCCCACCATCATGTAAAAGGAATACCTCATCACCATTGAACATCTTTAACTCCTCTGTCAAGACTAACTTTCCTTGGACCATAGCAGATTTCTTATGGGGGACTAGATCACGGTGTTTGTCACATATGTACTTTACAAACTAGTTGCGGACAGGGATGATCTTCAGGTTCTCATTACTTAGGTGTGTGATGGCCTTAACTGCCAGATCAGAAGCCTTGGCATCTTTGGAGACTGGAACCATTTGGTAGAGTACCACTTTAGAAGCTTTTCAATAAGATTGATTGGAGCATTGCATGTGTGCTCTGCTTTTTCACTAGTGACTTTATCCCATCCTTCTGTGTTGATCCTGGCAGCGCAGCTTCTATCTTCACACACATAATGCTTTCTTCTTCCCTTCCTCTTTTAATTTTTGCAATTAAAACATAGCTATCACATACTAAACTTGCACCTCCTTTGACAGACATTAGAGGGGAAACCAAAGGGAACTTCTCTGGGAGCTTAAACTCTCCTTTGATGTTACATATATTGTGAACCTTTAGGGGATTTATTGAGCCAATTGGTGCTTGATAATAGTCAGTGTTGTGTTCTGAGGCGCGGCACAGAAACACAAAGGAAAATCCTAACCTTAGGATTGGATCCGTACTAAGTCTCAGTTAGATGACAGGGAAAGCTATGCAATTACCTTGCGGCCCTGGAAGAATAATCTCTACTAGTTGTGGCTAGAGAGAGGCGTGGAAGTACTTGGAGACACAAAGACAATAATGTGAATAGAACTTAATTTTTATTGGTGAATACAAAATAAATATATAGTGGTTAGGAATACCACAAAACACTACCAGGACAGTAGGATCACTTGCCACAAGCATGAGTGGGGCGAGAGAGATGCACAGAGTCAAGAAACCAAACAATTATATTTCCTGATTCAGTCATCAACTCATTTCAAGAGGCAAAAGCAAAAGCAAGAGATTTGTCTTCAAAATGGCCCACCAAAGGCAAAATCAAAACATGGTGAATAGTGCTATTCACAACATTGCCCTCCCCTAGATTGTCCTTAGAGGGTGGTACTTGCAGAGGAACTTGGCATACACTCAAGCAAAAGAACAGCCACTGGAGAGGAGCTTTACAGTGTATTTGGGCCCTTGTTTAAAGGTCACTTCTAAAGGTCCAATCCACAGAGAGTCCAACTTATGTATGCGCCCACCTACTCTGTGTTGGTAGTAAAGAACATGGTCACCAACATCAAATTCAGGCAAGGGGGAGCGTCCAGCATTATCAGGAGAAAGCTCAAGCATCTTAGTCTTGTATGCAGAAGTGTAGGCAGTGGCCTATATATCAATTATGCGGTTGAATAGATCCTTGATGTGGTTGTCAGGATTCATGGCCTTATCAGAGGAAAGCAAGAGGACCCCCAAGAGCAATGGGGTATTATCCTCTTGCCCATACAACATAGCAAAAGGGGAGTATCCAGTGACATGATGTTTGCTAAGGTGGTACACAAAGAGGGCAGCAGGTAAGTATAGGTCCCAATTAGCAGTGTCAGAGTAAGTGAGCTTCCTCATAATAAAGACCAATGTTGAATTTTCATGCTCAACTGCTCCATTGGTAGAAGGGTTGTAGGGGGCAGAGAAAGACTGGTGAGACCCCAAAGCTTTGACAACAGAGGCTACCAGCTTAGCATTGAAGTTAGTCACATTATCTGAGAGCAACACTTGAGGACAGCCATGGCGGTAGAAAATATCTTGTAACAGGAAGGCAGCAGTTGTCTTTGCTGTGATGTCCTTTGTAGGGCAGGCCTCTACCCACTTGCTGAAGTGATCAACAGCAATCAGGATAAAGCAATACCCAGAACATGAGCGGGGGAGAGGACCTACCGCATCAATGCTGACAGTATGAAAAGCATGTTGAGGGGGAACTAATTTGAATTTGTGGGCAGCAGCTTGAGGCCTCTGCAGCTGGCAGTTGTGACAACTAGCTATGACATCTGGGATCAGCAGGCAAAGGTTTTCCCTGAAGTAATTCCTCTGAAGCCAGTCAAAGGTCTTGGCAATACCTCCATGCCCAGTCTCTTTAGGAGCTTGCAACACCAACAAGAGGCAAAGACTGGGTCGTACATAAGGGAGGTATTGATCTTGTACCTTCTTGAAGAGCTGATTGTTGTGTATGAGGGTATCTTCAGATATCTTAGACAAGGCCAGTCAGACCTCTTCTGTCTCACTTTCCCAAGAAGAAGGGTAAGCAATTAGTTTGTATAACCGGTCAGCCTCCGCAGGATGCAAAGCAAGAATGGGCATTCTGGAGAGCCCATCAGCGTTCTGGTGTTGAATCCCAGGGTGATGGAGCTCAGTGAAGTTGTATCCTTGTAGACATAAAGCCCATATAGCTAGGCGCCCTTCAGGCTCCTTCAGCTGTTGTAACCACTTAAGTGATGTGTGGTCAGTGACAACTGTGAAATGGGTACCATATATGTAGTGACAAAACTTCTTGACTGCATGCAACACGGCAAGACACTCCTTCTCTGTGACACTATAATTCTTCTCATGCTTGTTTAGCATGCAGGAATTGTAATCCACAGGATAATCTACACCCTCATTGTCTAGCTGGGCCAGAATAGCCCCTATAGCAAGATTTCTAGAGTCAGTGTATAGGATGAACTCCTTATTGTAATCAGGAAACACTAGGATTGGTGCCTCTTTGAGTTTTTGCTTAAGGGTCTCAAAGGCTTGCTGCTGACTGGCAGTCCATTCAAAAGGGACATTACGTAACAGCTGGACTAGAGGTTCACTAGTATCTGCAAATTCAGGGATAAAATGTCTATAGTAGCCCATCATCACTAGAAAGACTTGTGCTTCTTGCAGGTTGGTGGGCAGAAGCATTTTGTCAATAGCTTCAACCTTCTTGGTCATTGGACAAATCCCTGTCTGGGTCACTTTCTGGCCCAAAAGCTCAAGAGCTCCTTGAAGAAAGCACACTTGGAAGGCTTTAGCTTGAGGCCAGCTTCTCAAATCTTTATGAACACCTCTTTGTGATGAGCTAGGTGATTGGTAAAGGTAGCGCTGAAAACTGTTATATTGTCTAAATACACTAAGACACATGACAGCTTCAAGTTGCGGAGGATGGAGTCCATGGCCCTTTGAAAGGTGGCCAGGGCATTGCAGAGTTCCTGTGGCATGCAACTAGGCTCAAAAAGCCCTTCAGATGTAATGAGCGCGGCTTTTTGGTAATCCTCAGGCAATAGGTCAACTTGCTAGTATTCAGATGCCAGATCCATTGCAGAGAAAAACTTAGAGCCTTCAAAACATCAGAGAGCATCATCAATACGCGGCAAAGGGTAAGAGTCCTTCTTGGTCAAGGAGTTCAATTGGCGGTAGTCTATCACAATACAATGACCTCCATCTTTCTTCTTTAAGATGAGTAGCGGGGATGCCCAAGGACTTTGAGAAGGTGCCAGCAGCCCAGCGTCCAACAGTTGTTTGAGCTCTTTAGATACCTGGGCGTCCTCCAAAAGGCTGCGTCAATATGGTTTAGCACAAAAGGGGGGCATTGCCAGTGTCAATTTGATGGATAACTCCTTTGGCTAATCCATAGTTGGTACTTTCCTTAGCAAAGATGTCAGAAAATTGGTCTAGGAAGTCTAGAACCTCTTTTTGTTGAACCGGGGACAGCTGTGGAAAGTCTTGCGCAGTAAACAAGGATAGGACTTGGGGTTCATCCTCAGGTAGGTTAAAATCTTGGAATGTGCCAAAGGGATGAAGAGACAGGACGTCAGGAGTGCTCAACAACTTGCCATATCCAACAACCTGCCCCCTAGACACAGTCATGGGGAGAGCAGTCAGGTTGGCTACCAACAATTGAACAGGATCCTTATGGGAGACGTCTAGGAACCCAGGACAGAGGTAAGGTTTGTTGCGCCCTAATGAGGGGGGAGAGTACAACTCCAAGAAGGTTTTCTCAGGTAGTTCATATGATATCTGGGAGTCTAGAATGGCCTGGGAGCCAGGGGGGATGGTGACAGCGGACGTGGCTAGGAGAGGGATCCCCTCAGATGCAGGGCAAGCCATGGGTGGACATTTCATGTTTGAAGAGTGGGTGCAATATTTGAGGTTAAAAACCCCAGTGGGATATTCCAAGGCACATGTCTTGAGGCATTTTCCGGGAACTTTAACCAGCTCTTCAAAGATCAGAGGCTCTTTGTATCCTAGAATAGAGAGGTAATCATCTTTCAAGTTGATTATCCCATTATATTCCCTAAGGAACTGAGTGCCAACTAGGAGATCATAACTCTTGTTTTCCAAGACAACTGCTGGCGCAGCTAGGAGAGGCTTGCCAAACCGCATATGTAGAGCAGAGTACGCCCCTATGGTGTGGGTCATAGACAGTCCAGCTGTGCCATACAACTGGTGATAGTTAAGGTCAGGGGCGAGTTTGAGTTTCTTCACAAGCTTGGAGGAAACAACGTTGACTGGCAAGCCAGTGTCTAAAACGGCCTTGATCTTAATGTTTTGAATGGATATCTCTACACAAGTGGTAGTGCGCCCAAAGGGTGGAAGGACAGCCAAGATATCTTGAGCCTCTGCTAGTTCTTTATCCCACTTCTAAATCATGCATCTTAACCCTGGGAACTCCTTATAAACAGTTTGGAGAGGTAGCAAGACAGATACATTCTTGAAGCCAGCGTCAGCAACCTTGGCTGCTTCTTCTGACAACTCCACTAGCACAGGGGACCTCTTAGCTTGAGTGAGGTAAGGGCAAGAGACAACTTCTTTGGCCTCAGGCAAAGGCTTAGCAGTAGTTGTAGTCTTTCCTGAGTGCAATTTATAGGAGACTGTAATGGTTTCAGGAACAGCCAGAAAAAAGTACCCATATGCATTAGCGTTGTCAGTATCAGAGTTATCCAGGTCAGAGTTATCAGAGATATTGTGGAACAAAATGAGGATAGGAGGGGTCACGTTATCATCAGGCTTGGAGTCAGATATAGAGGGAGGAAATTGAAAGAGACTGTGAAGAATTGTCTCTGAGAGAGTCTCTGCCTCTAGGTTGACTGCTCTTTTCCCGCCTGCTATTTTGGATCAGCTCCTTCAACTTGTGGGTTGGTGCAAACTCAAGAATGGTGACCTATCTGACCATAGTTGTGGCAACCTTGTTGTCAAGGAGGATTTTGTTAAGGTTATGGTAAGTATGAAAGGACCACGGGAAGACAAACCAGAGTTAGAAGCAGCTCAACTTTCCATAATGACTGCTCCAGAATGAGTGAGGTGCATGTCCTGCAACCGCGTCTTTATGCTCTTCATAGAGGAAAGCATAGCTTTATGGGCTTTGAAGTGAAGACACAGAAGCTGGTTAACTTTGAGGGCTTGAGCGCAAGCCATGTAAGCTTCATGGGCTGTCAACTGTCTGCTTGTTATCAGTTGCTGTCCTTCCATGTAGAATCTGTCTGCAACTCAGCTAGCGTCTCTTTAGGCTTGAAAGCAATGTACATAAAAGCGTCCTTTTTTACTTCCAGGCTAAGGTCACCACCAAACTTGTCAATCAGAAGCTGCTATATATCTTCCCACGTCTCAATGATGGGTAGTTCAGGCACCATCACCTCCTGGCAAGTTGGGTGTAGACAAGTCAGAATGTGTTCTTTCTTAACCTTGTCTGATGCTTGTCTCATGGCATTTTTGTATAAAGTTAGGAAAGCTGCAATGGTTGAAGTTCTGGGGTCAAAAAACTTGCTTAAAGGTAGTCTCAAAATGTGCTTTTTGGAGTTGGGCCACCATTGTTGCTATCGAGTAGTTTATACGTGGGGAAAACTCTGCTTTGGATTCAGAGGGGGCTGTCTAGCCCATAGCTGACAAACACTTTCCTCGAGGGTAGTCAGGGTCTCAACAGCGCGGGCACCCATATTGACAGCTTGATAGGTCTGTTGTGCAGTAGCATCTAGGCGTTGAACTTGGGTGGTCAATACTGTGGAGAGCTCAGCCAGTCAAGAAGTAAGGGATGGCCCCACTGAGAGGCAAGGGGCAAACCTGTTGTTCACAGAGTTGATCAATTCACTCATCTCTTGTACTTCTCTATCCAGCTCATTATGATCCCGCTTCAAATGATCCACCTTGTTAGCTTGGGCAATCAGTTCCCTAGCGCATTGGATTCAAGGGGCTCCTGGTAAGACAGGGCAACAACCATCCTCGTTGACAGCCCCCACTGGCTAGCAGCAGTTTCCATCATCTCGTGTATGGCAGCAAGCTCTTGCTGTAGCTCAACAACTTGGGCAGTCAATTCAAGCACCTGGGGTCAGGTTTAGGTGCTTTAGTAGGACGTCCTTGACTGCAAGTAGATGTATGTAGCTCTCAAATAGCATCCCATATTCTCTGCTCTCAATCCACTAAGTCATCAGAAGGGGAGAGGGCGGAACATCTGGCTTGGGTGTAGATAATTCATTCACCTGACTCTAGAGTTTGGCTATAGCAGCGGCGGTGGCATCTCTCTCTTGCTCAAATTCTGTACTGAGTTCATTAAGGCTGTTAAAAGCAAAGTTGGCTACTTGCTGTAGTTGCTCAAAAAAATATGTGCTCATGCATTGATCTGCTGCACAAGCTGCTCAAAGTTGGAGAGGTAAGCGTTCAAGGTAGAATCTACTTGAGTTCAGCAGGGTTTTTCTAGCTGGGCAAACTTGTGTAGACGCTGTCTCACAAAATCAGGGATGGGCTGGTGCATGCGTTTGACAGAGCTAACCAAACAGGTCTGGGAGGTAACAGAGTTGTGTTGATTGTAATATACCAATGAAAACAAGGAATGGATCCACTGTCAATAAGAAGCAAACTGGTCCCAGTGATGAGTAACTGCTGCTTGTAGAGACAAGATTTCTTGGGCGTAGAGCCCCAACACCATTTGATGGTGGGCCAAGGCAGGCTGCACAAAGGACAGTAGTAAGGGCTCAGCAGAGCCAGCCGCTGAGAGGAGATGCTGTGGAAATTGAGGAGCCACAATTAATTTGTAGTATTCAGCCCAACTGAACTGCAGCTGAAGGCAAGGGATGGCTCCTTCATGTGCTATCCCAATGGCTACTGACATGACTTGTTCTAAGTCAGGGGTACCCATGGGGTAGGCCACTAGGCAGGGACCACTCCCAAGGTTCAGCAAAGTAGAGACAATAGGCTGGCTGGCAATATCTTCCTCAATATGAGGACTGGTAATTTCAGGCAAAGTCAGCTCTTGTATAGGCAGAGGCAAGGACCTGAAAACGTGGATGCAAAAGGGATAACCAAGGGGCTTACAGCCCCTGTAGTGAGCACCATTTTTGTCGTGTTCTGAGGCGCAGCACAGACACACAACAAGGAATCCTAACCTTAGGATTGGATTTGTACTAAGTCTCAGTTAGATGACAGGGAAGGCTATGCAATTACCTTGCGGCCCTGGAAGAATAATCTCTACTAGTTGTGGCTAGAGAGAGGCGCGGAAGTACTGGAGACACAAAGACAACAATGTGAATATAACTTAATTTTTATTGGTGAATATGAAATGGAATATATAGTGGTTAGGCATACACCACAAAACACTACCAGGACAGTAGGATCACTTGCCACAAGCATGAGTGGGGCAAGAGAGATGCACAGAGACAAGAAACCAAACAATTGTATTTCCTGATTCAGTCATCAACTCATTTCAAGAGGCAAAGGCAAAAGCAAGAGATTTGTCTTTAAAATGGCCCACCAAAGGCAAAATTGACACATGGTGAATAGCGGTATTCACAACAGTCAGACAGGTAATCATCAGGATCTTCTTTATTGATACTTGATGAGGAGGATGTAGGTGAAGATTCTTTGGGCAGTGGAGGGGAATTATCTGGAGTTGGATTCTTGCGCTTATTGGACTGGGATAAGCTTGATTCCTTGGGGCTTGATTTATCTGGGCTTGGCTGGGGTTCTGAACTCTTGGGTATCTTCTTTCTTCCTTGCTTGTTTAGTGGAATCTTGTCTCCTTCTGATTGGTGCCAGCTTAGAGAAGAGGAGGGGTCAGAGGAGGGCTCTTTGCTTTCAAGTTCTGGGGTCTTCTCCTTTCTCTTCTGTTTCTTTGAGGGCTCTTTGGCTGATTTTTTGTTGGGGTAGGGACTTTGGGTCTTTCCAGAGGCTTGGGGCTCTTTTGTGTCTTATTGGAAGATTTGTCCTACCATAATTAGAGTATAGTTAATAAAGTAAGAATAATCATGTGAAACATGAATAAAACAAAAAACAATCACTTGTTTTATTTTTTATTATTAAGTAAATAGCTTATAGAAGTATGGAAAGTAATTTTAGAGCTAGTTTATTAGTAAAGAATAGAAAAAAGCCGTGTTTAAATAAAAAGTTAATATTCTGGTAGTCACAATGATCAAAAATATTTAATTTAGTTTTTCAGCATAAAAAACGCTTTAATTTTGACTTTTGGCATACTGACAGTCAGCATTAAACTAGAAAAACACTATGTAAATCACTTATAAATCTTAGTTAATATTTTCCAGAGTTGGTTTTTTAAGGCCAAAATTCATTATTTTTTTAATTTTAAAAAATTAAAGCTTTGAATATGTAGCTTATAAAAACTAAATAATAGGGATTGCAGAGGGAAGACTAAAGTACAGCCCTGGATACTTTGGCCTGAATTATCATACCATTGTATGTGTGCTTTTTGTTAAGCGGCAGTGTTTTACTAATAAACCAGTGAAGGTGTTGACATGGAGGCAGTCAGTGTTCTTTTATAGTAACTCTCCTATTAAATCTCGCTTAAATTATGTCACTTTGTTTGCTTAGTCAAACCCCTTTGTTGCAATTTAGGTGACGTGAAGATTTGACATAAATTTGACATTATAAATGCATATATAAATTCTAGTTTTAATATATGCGTTTTGGCCTAAGTGGACTTCTGGAAATAAGCTATATATCAATCCAATGGGTTTAAAATAACAGTAAATATATTAATAATACAAAAAACACTATGAAAGTTGGTATATGTCTTTGTTCAATGCTTATCTTAATATATACTTAATAAAAACAGTATTATAAAAAATAAAAAGTAGTTACTTTTATAATATTGTATATTTTATTAAGAAATTTATGGATTCTTATCTGGGGTTGACATCCAGACATTACTTACTGGAGTCAACCTTGATATAAAAGTAACAAGAAACTTACATTTTCATAGTAAATTATATTAGTTTTTTGGCTTAAAATTAAGCCTTTGTTTAAACAGTGTTGACATTATGACTGTTCCTTTTTAATTTTACAATTCTGAATTAATAATTCACTATGAAAAATTAGTATAGTTTTGGAAATTTCCAATTCTGGCAGATAAATAATAAAATAATATTGACTTACTGAATGTCAACAAATTGTCAATATTCAGTAAGTTGACTTGCAGAATGAGTTAATTCTGGTGGTTGCCAGCACTCAAATGCTTATGGGTTTTAATAATAGCTGTGGCACCTTGGCATGCTGCAGCCAACCCCATGGCCATGAGTAAGCAGCCAATAAGCACCTTCCTGTAGTCTCCAGCACGCAATATTCCAAGTCTTTTGCAAATACCACTGAAGATGATGCCACTAGGCCTCTGGTGGCACAAAAGACTGAGTCATTCACAGTAAGTATAAGTAGTGAGGAAGGGAACCTTCCCCACTATTAACATCATAAAATAACCAACTTTATTCCCAGGACCCATTATTTTCTTGAAGGAATTATCTATTTTTGCACCAATATAATCATTCTGTTTGCATCTCTTTGTGAATCTACTACACAATACAACTGCGCCTATTTGCTCTCTCCTGGTTCTGCTCCTGTCCAATTGGTTAAGCCACCTCACGCCATTGACTTGGAGTTCTTCCACCCTCACCACCTGGATCTTTCTCCTGGCCATTCTAGAGACCCAATACCAACTATCATGAAGGAGATCCCTTCCACTCCCCCCTTGCTCAATGTGCCTCCTGCCCAAGAATTCAGTAAGTTGGGGGTTGCCTACATTACAGTATTGGGGCTGGCCAATCAGGTTGTGCCCCATACTAGAAGTTGGCGTCCCCTGGTTACTGCTATGAATAATATTGTCAGGATCACACCAAATGTGTACATGGCCTTTCAGGCCCAGCCTTACTCCTCTTTAGGAGTCCAGCTGGACTCTGGTATGGGCCATGACAGAGCCAAGATCTAAGCCTACATGGGACTCATCTAACTAAACCAAGTAAGAGATGATCTAGATATATACATACAATAATTTCTACAACTGGTAAAGGCAGCTGAGATTCCAGATGACATCTCAGGCTATATTTCAGAAATGGATTGTTTCCTCACCATGTCATCCTCCTGGGGCACCTGTGGGGTTCCTGTTCACCAGTCCCCATTGTGTATCCTGAGTCATAGCCAGGGACAGTCTGGAAAGAGTTGTCATTCTCTAGTAGGGGACAATTTATTTCTCAGAAATATGTATAGGGGTCAGAATGGGCTTTTATTTGCTTCAGAAGGAAGATACCCTTAGAAACCTTCTGGTATATGGCCTGGGGGTCTGGGAAGCAATTTATATGTACCAATACTTGGAGTCCTCTAAAAATCTCTTGGACTCCTTGTACTTGGTCTTGGGCTCCTGCTCCTTAGCCCTAGACTCATGCTCCTTTCTTGGGCTTTAGCTCCTTTATCTTGGGCTCCTGCATCTTTACCTTGGTCTTCAGCTCTCTGTATAGTCTTAGTGGACCTTTTATTCCACTTGATTCAATCTAGTTCAGTCTAGATCATCTTTAACCAGTCCTTAGTGGCCTTATTAATCCACTCTGTTTTCAATCTAGTCTAGTCTGATCCCCCTTTTATAGCCCCTTGGTTCAGACCAAATTCACTCTCAGAACTCTGATTTTCCAAAGCTTAAACTATCCGGTTTCTTCTGCTCTATAGTAAATTAAACATTCTAACTTACTTAAGCCAACTAAAAACCTGCTTTTCCTGCTTCATTCCCCCATTTTTTAGGCTTAAACCCTTCAATTAAAGCCCTTAAAACAGTGGCCAAACAAGCTTTGACTTCCAGCCAATCAAACGCCTGGATTGAACTATTTTGCCAAAAAATTTACCCAAATGACTTGCTCTTAACCCTTGTTTAAACCTGGTGTTGTCTTGCTCCAGATAAACACCTGCTCTGCATTTTGAACGGTTTCACTGTGATTCCTGTCACATTTTTCCAGCCAAACTCAAGCACTTCTAACTATGTTTTACTTAGGGGATTTTTGAACCCTGATATCTTCAATGTTTCCCCAAGTTTCTCCGTGTTTTCTTCCACATTTTAACCATTTGAAACTGTCTGCTGCTTGCTTCTTGCCTCACTTAATCACTTTGGCAAAACCCCAGTCTTTGTACTCAGAGTTTTTCTGTCCTGTTTCTGGCTGCTTTGGCTCCTTCTTACTCAATTAATTCCTTATAAATTCACAGTCTATTTTCTGTGAACTATTTCCTGCTTTTTTATTTCTTAATAAGATATTTGTCTAAATCTTTTTATCATATCTTTTTGGCAGATTACTTAATTATTTTATCTTCTTCTTTATTATTATTAATTTTATTTCCAAAAAGTCCAAGCCCATTATTTCTGCTCCCTCATCTACTTCAGCTAGTTCTGCTCTATGATCTTCTAGTAATTTAACTAGTCTTCACAGTGATCTTCCCAGCTAGCACCCTAGCAGGCAATGTTACCTGCTAGGCTGTTTCATTCTCTGTCTCTAGTAGCCAATGTTACCTAATAAGCAGGCCTTACCTTCCCTAGTAGCCCATGTTATCTACTAGGCCTCTACCTGTTGAAAGCCACTATACTTTCTCTTGGCCAATATTAGCCTCACCTTCAAAACTGTCCAACATTTGGACTGTCACAGCACCACTGCTGTGGCCTCCCCAAGGACAAACTTCTGGTAATTCCTAGAGGCATGAACTTTAGCCAGCCACAAGGATACAATACTGTACTGTCCTAAATCAATCAGTCCCCTGGTGCAAGCAGAACCCACTTGAACATTACTCCTGAAGTATACCAACATCATGTGAGAAGTGGGCTATATTTTTTATTTTTATCAGAGAAAACATTTATTCAATGACTGTACTAGCTGCTCCAATAAAACCCAGGGTGCTACCATCTCTGCAATAAACATAGCTTCCCAGTATTATCCTATTATTGATACTACTCTTTGGTACCAGGATCTTGAGATAGGCACTGTATCTCTATTAGGAAGTGGAGCCATCCTCAACTACATAGAATGTAGTTTAGATGAGAAACTTTATCTGCCATTCAAATAGAGCTTGCAACTTTTAGCCCTGGATAAAAAGACAACTGACCTATTTCATGAATGTAAAGAGTTTGTCTATCTGAAATTAAACAGCACTTGTCTCCCGACCAGATCCTATGTCATAATGAAGTTACCCAAATCTGTAGTGATAGGGTTTGAGTGATGGGTTAATCACCAGCTGAACCTGGATTATAAGAACTATCAGGTGACTGTCATCCTCAATAGACAAGTCCTAGAGATCCTGTTTTTGAGCTCCCAGAAATTCCCAGAGTTGAACAAAATTGCCATGGAACCTTGCAAGGCAGATATTCCTGGTTGCATAAAGCCTTGGGAGTCTGCTTTTTCAGAGTAAGAATCCACAGCCTTACCTAAACACTGACAATTTGACCACATCATTAACCACATCCTCAATACCCACCCTAAACATGAACCTGTGTATAGCAACAGCATGAAAGAGCAGGTTGTCTTGATAGATTATCTGGACAGGGTTTTAAAAAAGGGCTATATATGTGTCTCTAAATCCTATGATTGTCCTCCTTCCTGTTTGTTAGTAAGAAATGTAGGGATTTAAGTCCTTGTGTGAACAAAAAAGACCTGAACAGCATCACAGTAAATAACCAATACCCATTACCTAATGCTAAAGACCTGTCAGACCAACTCTCAGGAGCCAATGTCTTTTCAAAGGTTGACCTCAGGAATTTGTTTAATCATATATGTATTAGACCAAGTAACAAATAAAAGACTGCTTTCAAAACTAGACAAGGTCTATATGAGTACCTTGTTATGCTATTTGGCCTTTGAAACACACCCAGTACCTTCCAAACTGTTGTGAATACCGCTATTCACCATGTGTCAATTTTGCCTTTGGTGGGCCATTTTAAAGACAAATCTCTTGATTTTGCCTTTGCCTCTTGAAATGAGTTGATGACTGAATCAGGAAATACAATTGTTTGGTTTCTTGTCTCTGTGCATCTCTCTTGCCCCACTCATGCTTGTGGCAAGTGATCCTACTGTCCTGGTAGTGTTTTGTGGTGTATGCCTAACCACTATATATTCCATTTCATATTCACCAATAAAAATTAAGTTATATTCACATTGTTGTCTTTGTGTCTCCAGTACTTCCGCGCCTCTCTCTAGCCACAACTAGTAGAGATTATTCTTCCAGGGCCGCAAGGTAATTGCATAGCCTTCCCTGTCATCTAACTGAGACTTAGTACAAATCCAATCCTAAGGTTAGGATTCCTTGTTGTGTGTCTGTTCTGCGCCTCAGAACACAACAAAAATGGTGCTCACTACAGGGGCTGTAAGCCCCTGGTTATCCCTTTTGCATCCACGTTTTCAGGTCCTTGCCTCTGCCTATACAAGAGCTGACTTTGCCTGAAATTACCAGTCCTCTTATTGAGGAAGATATTGCCAGCCAGCCTATTGTCCCTACTTTACTGAACCTTGGGAGTGGTCCCTGCCTAGTGGCCTACCCCATGGGTACCCCTGACTTAGAACAAGTCATGTCAGTAGCCATTGGGATAGCACATGAAGGAGCCATCCCTTGCCTTCAGCTGCAGTTCAGTTAGGCTGAATAATACAAATTAATTGTGGCTCCTCAATTTCCACAGCATCTCCTCTCAGCAGCTGGCTCCGCTGAGCACTTACTATTGTCCTTTGTGCAGCCTGCCTTGGCCCATCATCAGATGGTGTTGGGACTCCACATCCAAGAAATCTCGTCTCTACAAGCAGCGGTTACTTATCACTGGGACCAGTTTGCTGCCTACCAACAGTGGATCCATTCCCTGTTTTCCTTGGTATCTGACAATCAGCGCAACTCCATTACCTCCCAAATCAGGTTGGTTAATTATATCAAACAAATGCGCCAGTTCATCCCCAAATACGTCAGGGAGCGTCTACACAAGTTCCACCAGCTAGAACAACCCTGGCAAACTCAAGTAGATTCCACCTTAAACACTTATCTCTCTAACTTTGAACAACTTGTGCAGCAGCTCAATGCATTCAGCACAATTTCATTTGAGCAACTACAGCAGGTGGTGGACTTTGCTGCTACCAGCCTTAATGACCTCAGTACAGTGTTTGGTCAAGAGAGAGATGCCACCGCCGCTGCTATAGCCAAACTCTAGAGTCAGGTGAATGAATTATCTACGCCCAAGCCAGATGTTCCGCCCTCTTCCCCTTCTGATGACTTGGTGGATAGAGAGCAGAGAATATGGGATGCTGTCGTAAATTGCGCAATTAATGCTATTTCAATTTGGCCTTCAAATATTGATAGTTGCAAAGATTTGGCTGGTTTTGCCTTCAAGTTTGGAAATTCCCTGCCTTCTGTAAATGGGTCTGGTTCAATATCCACCCATTCCGGATTATTGTACCTGTCTGTGGTTGATCCTGGTATGACCTCATCCCAGCGTGACCCCCTCAGCCACTCTGTCTTCCTATTGAGTGATCACCGTCTCTTGTCAACTATTTAAAGTAAAATCATTACTCCTAATAAAGACAAGTTTATCCACATTTGTGTTGGCTTTTATAATCTTCAAGATTTTCCTGTCCTTTCTGCCAAAAGGACTTTTACATCTTGTTTTCCAGGAAATTAAGGTATGTGCCCTTAATTTTGCCCTGAAGGCTAACCCAAGGCTAGCTTTGAACCTCAAATCTTTTGTAATAAAGATTTCCTGCTGTGTCCTCCAGGATGTTGTCCCCTGGAGCCAAACACAACAAAATGGTGCTCACTACAGGGGCTGCAAGCTCCTTGGTTACCCTGTTCCCATGCGCATTCTCTGGTCCCTCTCCCTTTGTTTCTAAAGTACCAGATCGACCTAAAGCTTCTAGTCCCTCTCTAGAAGAAGACATCACCAATGCTCCTACAAATCCTATGGTATTGGTTCTGTCTCCCATGCCCTTGTGGGCCCCCTTCCTGCTTTCTCTCTCAACTATGAGCAAGCCCATGCTGCCGCCTGCTCCCTTCTTCACTCTGGCACAGTAGCCATGCACTCTATCCCTGGCCTCTGTCCCGGGTACGCCTCTGAAGACCTGTACTCCTTCCTTTTGGACTTTGGTCTCCCCCCTGCGTTGATGGAATCCATGGATACTATTGGCGTGTTGGTCAACCAGTTCATCCAACCTGCCCTAGTCCACCATCAACTCGCCTTGGGATCCCAAAATCAACTGTTAGATGCTGTAGCCTCCGCTGTCTCAAATAACCACGCTCAAAATATGGCCTACCAAGAATGGTCACATAGTCTCTTTGCTTGTATTTCTGACAACCAGCGCAACTTGTTGGCGTCACAGAAGTATTTAACCACCTCCCTGAACTCCCTTTGTTCCTTGCTCCCTGGATACATAAAGGATTAACTATGCAAATTGGATGAACATCAGGCAGCCTGGCGTGAGCAAATTGAGGCTTTTCTGCTAAACCATTGGCAGGACTTTGAGACTCTGGTTAGTGAGCTCAATCAATTCAGAGAGCATGTCAACTTGCAACTCAAATTGATAGGAGCTCATTTTAATACTTGGGGCCGCCACCTGCAGCATCAATATGGTCTAGATAAGGCTGCACTAGGTGAACACTCTATACCAGGTGCAAAATTATGTGGATGACAGGGTAGCCTCTATTGAGGTGACTCCTCCTGCTCCCCCTGTTGAGACCCCATCTGATTTTGAAACCAAAGTATGGGAGGCCATTGCCAAGCTCAAGGCTACCACTTGACGCCAAGCTTCTGTGCAGAACCCCCCTCCAGTTGAACCTATGCCTGACCCTTGTATTGCCTCCCTCACTGATCAGGTGGCTACCTTACAAGGTGAAATCAAGTACTTAAGACAGCGCCTCTCTAATTCTGAAGATTTGTCATCTGAATCTGAAGATGAAGAGAAGAGAAGGTGAAGTTGTTAATACTCCCGCTCATGACAATCATGGTTGTTGCCCTGGTCTAGAAGGTCAACCCCAGGTCCACTGAGTGTGTGCTCTAGATCAACTTGCCAAAGTGACAAATGATGTAGCTGATAGGCAAGACACATTGGAAAGAGAGGTCCAAAACCTCTCCCACTTTACAGAGACCCTAAATGGACAAGTTGCCCCTTTGGTTGCTCAGACCACCTCTCTGGCTACCCGTGTCAATGGGATTGCTGGCACCTTGGCAGTACAACAAATCAAGATTGATGAATTTGGGACTGCTGCTGCCACTGCCTGAGACATTAGTGGGCAAAACAGCTCTACCTTGGACACTTTAGAGGAAAGCCTTTGACTCCTCTGGGCTAGACAACCTGCTGCTGAATCCAAGTTTGAGGGCAACCCTCATATTAATGTCCTCAACCCTGGTGAAAACAGCCAGTCCTTGTCCTCCTCTATTGACCTAAACTATAAGCCAACCTTCAAACAGATATTTGATCCCAAAACCTCTACCATTGCTGCTTTTCTGACCATTTACAAAACTGCAATGTGTAGGGCTACCAACAAGCTCAAGAAGGAACACATCCTTACCTGCCTCCATCCCACTTGCCAGGAAGTTGTGGTCCCCGAGCTCCCTTCTATTGTCACTTGGGAGGATATGAAGCGCCTCCTTATTGAAGAGTTTGGAGGAGACCTCAGCTTGGAGGTCAAGAAAGATGCATTTATGCACATTGCTTTCAAACCCAAGGAAACCCTGGCTGAGTTTGCAGATTGTTTCTACATTGAAGGCCAGCAGTTAATTACTAGTCAACAGTTAACTCCCCGGGAAGCCTACACGGCTTGTTCAAATGCTTTGAAGGTGAACCAGCTTCTATGCCTACACTTTAAGGCACACAAGGCTTCACTCACTTCCATGAAGAGTATTAAGATGCTCTTGCAAGACATGCATTTGACACATGGAGGTACGGTGGTGCGTGAGAATAAAGCCAATAATGCTGGGACTACCTCTTGTACGCCACGCATTATGACTCTGGGTACTAGTGGGCAGGCTAAGAGACAAGGCTGCCATAACTGTGGCCAGATTGGACACCACTTGCGCACTTGCACTAATCCCTGAGTGGAAGGTTGCAATCCCAAGGAACAGGCGGGAAAAGAGAGGTCAGCTTAGAAACAGAGACACTCTCTGCTGACCAATCTCCCCCGTCTCCTCCTGATCCTCCTTCTGATGAGGAAGCTCCCTCCTCCTCTGGCCCAACTATCCTTCATCTGTTTCACAATCTCTCCAGTGATTCAGAGCCTGAAGATTCTGATAGTGAAGACTCTGATAGTTATGGCTATTCCGTCCTGGCTGTTCCAGAAACCATCCCTGTACCATACAAGCTTTGCTCTGGGAAGACTACCACCACTTCCTGAGTACCTACAAGTGAAGCTAAGTCCATGGTGGCTTGCCCTTACCTAGCCCAAGCCCACTGACCTCCTGTCTTGGTTGACTCTTCTGAGGAAGCAGCCAAGCTAGCCAAAGCTCTTTTCCACAACGTAACCGTATCTCTCCCACTACAGACTGTGTATAAGGAAATTCCTGTGTTACAGTGCATGCTAGCCAAATGGGAAAAGGAGCTAGAGGCTGCGCAAGACGTGTTGGCAGTCTTGCCTCCCTTTGGGAAAGATACAACCCGCGTGGAAGTATCAATCCAAAAGGTTAAGATCAAAGCCATCTTGGACACAGGTTCCCCAGTCAACGTGGTATCTTCCAAGCTAATGAAGAAACTTAAGTTGGCCCCTGACCTCAACTACACACAGTTGTATGGCACAGCTGGCATGGCCCAAACTTGAGCCATTGGTGCCTACTCTGCTCTACCCATGAGGTTTGGGAAACTCCTTATTGCTTCCCCCGCTGTGGTCCTAGAGAACAAAAGCTATGACCTCTTGGTTGGTACTCAATTCCTCCAAGAATATAATGGAATTGTAAACTTACAAGATGGATACCTTTTGCTCTTGGGATATGAGGTTCCTTTGATTTTTGAGGAACCTCTGCGCCTTCCAGGAAAACGTCTTAAAACTTGCGTGCTTGAGTACCCTACAGGTATCTTCTCACTCAAGTATAGGACTCACTCCTCCAACATGTGTACCCCTCCTCCTTCCTGCCCTGCGGAAGAAGGGGTACCTCTGCTAGCGCCAGCCGCTATCACCATTCCCCTGGGCTCTCAAGTGGTGATTGATTCCCAGATTTCCTATGAGCTACCTGAAAAGTCCTTCTTGGAGCTTTACTCACCTGAATCCTTAAGTTGTACCAAGCCTCGCCTGTGTCCTGGGATTTTAGACCAAACCCACAAAGAGCCTGTACAATTACTGCTTGCTAACCTGACGGCCCTGCCCATGCAAGTAACCAGAGGCCAGGTTGTAGGTCATGGTTGTATACTTGGAGCAGAACAAGTATCCTCCCTCTACCCCTTCGGAACTTTCAGTGATTTCAACCTACCTGAAGATGATCCTCAAGTTCTCTCCTTGTTCACTGCTGCTGATTTCCCCCAACTGTCTCCTGTTCAACAAAAAGACGTGTTGGACCTGCTCAATCAGTTCAGTGACATCTTTGCCTCTGGACCTACGGACTATGGCCTAGCTAAAGAAGTCATCCATCAGATTGATACTGGGGATGCTCCCCCTTTTTGTGCTAAACCATACCGCCGTAGTAGGGTGGAAGATGCTCAAGTGTCTAAAGAACTCAAGCAACTTCTGGACGCTGGGTTACTGGCTCCTTCCCAAAGTCCTTGGGCTTCCCTGTTACTGATCCTCAAGAAGAAAGATGGGGGACACCACATTGTAATGGACTATTGCCGCCTGAACTCTCTCACTAAAAAAGATTTGTACCCCTTGCCCAGAATTGACAATGCTCTCAGACAGCTGGGTGGTTCCAAGTTTTTCTCTGCCATGGATCTAGCTTTGGGGTACTGGAAGGTTGACTTATCTCCTGAAGATTGAGAAAAGGCTGCGCTTATTACTTCAGAAGGCCTCTTTGAACCCACTTGTATGCCCTAGGGACTCTACAATGCCCCTGCCATATTTCAACAGGCTATGGACTTCATCCTACGAGATCTAAAGCTCTCTTGTGTCCTTGTATACCTTGATGATATCACTGTATTCAGCGCTACCTTTACCAACCATTTGGACCATCTCAAGCCTGTCTTCATCAAGATTTGTGAGGCTGGCTTGAAACTCAAACCCTCCAAGTGCTCCTTCTTCAAGGAACGTCTTGAGTTCCTAGGGCATGAAGTCACTCAAACTGGAATCCTCCCCATGAATAATAAGGTGGAAGCCATTGACAAGATGCTACCTCCCACAAATCTTTGTGAGGTTCAAGTATTCCTTGGTATGATGGGCTACTACTGACAGTTCATCCCTGACTTTGCTGAACTGAGCAAACCCCTTGTCCAACTGCTTTGCAACGTCCCCTTTGAATGAACTGACAGCCAACAACAAGCATTTGAAGCGCTGAAGGCCAAGCTCAAGGAGGCTGCTATCTTAGTCTATCCTGATTATGTTAAAGAGTTCATCTTGTATACCAACGCTAGTGAAGTATATGTGGGTGCTATCCTTGCCCAACTTGACAATGAAGGTGTGGATTGACCTTTAGCCTACTCATAAAGAGTCCTCAATAAGCACAAGAAGAACTACAGTGTCACTGAGAAGGAATGTCTGGCGGTGCTGTATGCGGTGAAACATTTTTGGCATTACATCTATGAAACCCACTTCACGCTAGTCACAGATCACTCCGCCCTCAAGTGGCTACAACAGCTAAAGAATCCTGAAGGTTGGCTAGCGTGTTGGGCTCTACGTCTACAAGGGTATGATTTCACTGTGGTACATCGTCCTGGGGCCCAACATCAGAATGCTGATGGCCTGTCAAGGATGCCTATCCTGGCTATTCATCCCGCTGATGCTGATCAACTCTACTAGCTAATAGGGTATCCTGACTTTTGAACCACTGAGCCCAAAGACATCTGCTTGGCACTACAGACCCTATCCAGGGACACTATAATTTGGAATAGACAACTCTTCAAAAAGGTTAATAATGCCTAACTACCCTAAGTTTGCCCTAGAATGAGGATAGCCATCATCCTCAAAGCTCACATTGACACTGGCCATGGAGGCATAGCCAAGACTCATGACTGGTTGTGCAAAAACTTCTACTGGGAAAATATGCTACTTTTGATCCCTGATGTCCTTGCCTCCTGTCATTCCTGTCAGCTCCAACACCCTCGTCCGTCCCAACACCAGTTCCAACTCATCCCTCCAAAGCATGCCTTTCACACAGTGAGTATTGATGCTGTTGGGCCTTTCCCCTGGTCTAGGTTGGTATGTTGGTTTATCTTGGTTGCTATAGACCACTTTAGCAAGTGGGTTGAAGCCAGAGCAACAAAAGATATAACAGTTAGGACCACAGCTACTTTCTTGCTGCAAGACATTTTCTATTGAAATGGCTGCCATCAAGTCCTGCTCTCTTACAATGGTACCAACTTTAATGCTTGTCTCATCACCTCTATTGCCAAAGCTATGGGGACTCACCAGTTAATCTCCGCGCCATATAATCCTTCCACCAATGGAACTGTTAAACGAGCAAACTCCACTCTGGTATCCATTATGAGAAAACTTGCGCTCTCTGCCGCTGCCAAGTGGGACATGTTCCTCCCTTCTGCCCTCTTTGCCTACCGCCTTAGTAGACACCGGGTGACTGGTCAATCCCCTTTTGCCATGCTTTATGGACGTGGGGCCACTACCCTCTCAATCTTGAGACCCCCTTTGATTGAGTTTGATATTTCTGCAAATCCTGAGACCCACATTAAAGACTTAACCAACCAGATCATTGACATCCAGGCAACCGCCTACTCCACTGCTTATAAGGTTAAGGCTTTGGAGCTCTCTCTGTCTAATGCTGATAGAGCCCCCCTCCCCAAATACCAAGTAGGCAATCTAGTTCTCTACTACCAGAATTGTACAGGTGATAGAGACCAAAAGCCGGATTCCCTATGGGTTGGGCCCTGTGAGGTCACTTTTAAGAAGGGCATCAAGTACACTGTGAAACTACTGTCTTCTGGACGTCCTTTTGCCCATGTTATCTCCAAATGCCTTTGCAAGTATCAACTCCCTGTGTCCAATTTGAGGGGGGAGATGTTGTAAATTCCGTAATTAATGCTATTTTAATTTGGCCTTCAAATATTGAGAGTTGCAAAGATTTGGCTGGTTTTGCCTTCAAGTTTGGAAATTCCCTGCCTTCTGTAAATGGGTCTGGTTCAATATCTACCCATTCTGGATTATCATACTTGTCTGTGGTTGATCCTGTTATGACCTCATCCCAGTGTGACCCCCTCAGCCACTCTGTCTTCCTATTGAGTGATCACTGTCTCTTGTCAACTATTTAAAGTAGAATCATTACTCCTAATAAAGACAAGTTTATTCACATTTGTGTTGGCTTTTATAATCTTCATGCTTTTCCTGTCCTTTCTACCAAAAGGACTTTTACATCTCGTTTTCCAGGAAATTAAGGTATATGCCCTTAATTTTGCCCTGAAGGCTAACCCAAGGCTAGCTTTGAACCTCAAATCTTTTGTAATAAAGATTTCCCGCCGTATCCTCCAGGATGTTGTCCCCTGGAGCCAAACACAACAGATGCTATTTGAGAGCTACGTACAACTACTTGCAGTCAAGGACGTCCTACTGAGGCTCCTCAACCTGACCCCCAGGTGCTTGAGTTGACTTCTCAAGTTGCTGAGCTACAGCAAGAACTTGCCGCCCTACGCAAGATAATGGCAACTGTTGCTAGTCCAGTTGGGGTTGTTGACAAAGATGGTTGCTGTCTGGGCTTACCAGGAGCCCCTCAAATCCAATGCGCTAGGGAACTAATTGCCCCAGCTAACAAGGTGGATCATTTGAAGCAGGACCATACTGAGATGGATAGAGATATACAAGAGATGAGTGAATTGATTGACTCCGTGAAAAACAGGTTTGCCCCTTGCCTCTCAGTGGGGCCATCCCTTACCTCTCAACTGGCTGAGCTCTCCACAGTAGTGACCTCCCAAGTTCAACGCCCAGATGTTACTGAACAACAGACCACTCAAGCTGTCAATATGGGTGCCCGCGCTGTTGAGGCCCTGACTACCCTTGAAGAGAGTGTTCATCTGCTGTGGGCTAGACAGCTCCCCTCTGAATCCAAAGCAGAGTTTTCCCTGCATATAAACGTACTCAATAGCAATAATGGTGGTCCAACTCCCAAAGCCCACTTCAAGCCTACCTTTAAGCAAGTCTTTGATCCCAGAACCTCAACCATTGCAGCTTTCCTAACTATCTATGAAACTGCCATGAGACAAGCATCAGATGAGGTTAAGAAGGAACATATTCTGACCTGTCTACACCCAACTTGCCAGGAGGTGGTGGTGCCTGAACTACCCATCATTGAGACGTGGGAAGATATGAAGCAGATTCTGATTGACAATTTTGGTACTGACCTTAGCCTGGAAGTAAAAAAGGACGCTTTTATGCACATTGCTTTCAAGCCTAAAGAGACGCTAGCTGAGTTGCAGACAGATTCTACATGGATGGACAGCAACTGATAACAAGCAGAAAGTTGACAGCCAATGAAGCTTACATGGCTTGCGCTCAAGCCCTCAAAGTTAACCAGCTTCTGTGTCTTCACTTCAAAGCCCATAAAGCTATGCTTTTCTCTATGAAGAGCATAAAGACACTATTGCAGGACATGCACCTTACCCATTCTGGAGCAGTCTTTAGAGAAAGTCAAACCGCTTCTAACTCTGATTTGTCTTCCTGTGGTCCTTGCATTCTTACTATGACCTTAACAAAATTCCCCTTGACGCCAAGGTTGCCACAACTGTGGTCAGATAGGTCACTGTTCTTGAGTCTGCACCAACCCACAAGTTGAAGGAGCTGATCCAAAAGAGCAGGCGGGAAAAGAGCAGTCAACCTAGAGGCAGAGACGCTCTCAGAGACAATTCTTCACAGTCTCTTTCAATTTCCTCCCTCTATATCTGACTCCAAGCCTGCTGATAACGTGACCCCTCCTATCCTCATTTTGTTCCACAATATCTCTGATAACTCTGACCTGGATAACTCTGATACTGACAACGCTAATGCATATGGGTACTTTTTTCTGGCTGTTCCTGAAACCATTACAGTCTCCTATAAATTGCACTCAGGAAAGACTACAACTACTGCTAAGCCTTTGCCTGAGACCAAAGAAGTTGTCTCTTGCCCTTACCTCACTCAAGCTAAGAGGTCCCCTGTGCTAGTGGAGTTGTCAGAAGAAGCAGCCAAGGTTGCTGACGCTGGCTTCAAGAATGTATCTGTCTTGCTACCTCTCCAAACTGTTTATAAGGAGTTCCCAGGGTTAAGATGCATGATTTAGAAGTGGGATAAAGAACTAGCAGAGGCTCAAGATATCTTGGCTGTCCTTCCACCCTTTGGGCGCACTACCACTTGTGTAGAGATATCCATTCAAAACATTAAGATCAAGGCCGTTTTAGACACTGGCTTAACAGTCAACGTTGTCTCCTCCAAACTTGTGAAGAAACTCAAAATTGCCCCTGACCTTAACTATCACCAGTTGTATGGCACAGCTGGACTGTCTATGACCCACACCATAGGGGCGTACTCTGCTCTACATATGCGGTTTGGCAAGCCTCTCCTAGCTGCGCCAGCAGTTGTCTTGGAAAACAAGAGTTATGATCTCCTAGTTGGCACTCAGTTCCTTAGGGAATATAATGGGATAATCAACTTGAAAGATGATTACCTTTCTATTCTAGGATACAAAGTCCCTCTGATCTTTGAAGAGCCAGTTAAAGTTCCCGGGAGACGCCTCAAGACATGTGCCTTGGAATATCCCACTGGGGTTTTTAACCTCAAGTATTGCACCCACTCTTCAAACATGAAATTTCCACCCATGGCTTGTCCTGCGTCTGAGGGGATCCCTCTCCTAGCCACGTCTGCTATCACTATCCCCCCTGGCTCCCAGGCCATTCTAGACTCCCAGATATCATATGAACTACCTGAGCAAACCTTCTTGGAGTTATAATCTCCCCCCTCATTAGGGCGCAATGAACCTTACCTCTGTCCTGGGTTCCTAGACGTCTCCCATAAGGATCCTGTTCAATTGTTGATAGCCAACCTGACTGCTCTCTCCATGACTGTGTCTAGGGGACAGGTTGTCAGATACGGCAAGTTGTTGGGCGCTCCTGGTGCCCTGTCTCTTCATCCCTTTGGCACATTCCAAGATTTTAACCTACCTGAGGATGAACCCCAAGTCCTATCCTTGTTCACTGCACAAGACTTTCCACAGCTGTCCCTGGTTCAACAAAAAGAGGTGCTAGACTTTCTAGACCAATTTTCCAATATCTTTTCTAAGGAAAGTACCAACTATGGATTAGCCAAAGGAGTTATCCATCAAATTGACACTGACAATGCCCCTCCTTTTGTGCTAAACCATATTGACACAGCCGCATGGAGGACGCTGGGCTGCTGGCACCTTCCCAAAGTCCTTGGGCATCCCTGCTACTCATCTTAAAGAAGAAAGATGGAGGCCATTGCATTGTGATGGACTACTGCCAATTGAATTCTTTAACCAAGAAAGTCTTGTACCCCTTTCTGTGTATTTATGATGCTCTCCAACGTCTTGGAGGCTCTAAGTTTTTCTCCTCAATGGATCTGGCATCTGGATACTGGCAAGTTGATCTCTCTCCCAAAGATAGAAAGAAGGCTGCGCCCATCACTTCCAAATGATTTTTTGAGCCTATGCAAATTCCGCAAGGACTCTGCAATGCTCCAGCTACTTTCCAATAAGCCATGGACCCCATCCTCCGTGATTTGAAGCTCTCGTGTGTCCTAGTGTACTTAGATGATATAACAGTCTTTAGTGCTAACTTTACTGACCATATGGCTCATCTCAAAGAAGCTTTCATAAAGATTTGAGAAGCTGGTCTTAAGTTAAAAACATCTAAGTGTGCCTTCTTCAAGGAACACCTTGAATTCTTGGGACATGAGGTGACTCAGAAAGGAATTTTTCCCATGACTAAGAAAGTTGAGGCCATTGACAAAATGATTTTGCCTACCAACCTGAGAGAAGTTCAAAACCTTCTGGTTATGATGGGATACTACAGACAATCCATCCCCAATTTTGCTGACACTAGCAAACCCTTGGTCCAGCTGCTGTGTAATTTCCCTTTTGAATGGACTGCCAGCCAGCAACAGGCCTTTGAGACCCTTAAGCAAAAACTTAAGGAGGCCCCTATCCTAGTATATCCAGATTACAATAAGGAATTCATCCTATATACTGATGCTAGTGACCTGGTAATTGGAGCTATCTTGGCTTAATTAGATGATGAAGGTGTGAATCACCCTGTAGCTTATACCTCTTGTATCCTGAATAAGCATGAGAAGAACTACAGTGTAACAGAGAAAGTGTTACAACCAAGTTTCCAGACTTGCCTGCTAATTTATCTTACAATACACAGGGGGCGCTTGATGAGCCGCCCCTTGACATATCTAATGTTATGGATTAATCTGATGGCAATTTCAAATGGCGGATACTTCATCCTAATTAGGAGTGTTGCCAATTTGACCTGTTGATCCCCGCACAAGTTATTCCTCGGCTTTGAACCTTACATGGAACTTCCCACTATACCACCCCCTTGTGGCCTTGTGGCTTTCCCCATATAGTATATGAATCACAATATTCTACAATAAACAATATCTTATTCTTATTATTCTGTCCTTTCTATTGGACTGTTGGCTTTCTCAATTCCAAGTACTGAATCCTCATTGGTTCAGTTGCAACAAAAGAGTGCCTTGCTGTGCTGCATGCTGTCAAGCAGATCCATCATTTTGTGTATGGCACCCATTTCAATGTGGTCACTGACCACTCTTTGCTCAAATGATTACAAAAACTTAAGGAACCCAAAGGACAACTAGTTATATGGGCTCTCTGCCTGCAAGGTTACAATTTCACTGTGCTGCACTGCCCCAGGACTCAACATCAGAACGCTGATGGGCTATCCAGAATGCACATTCTTGCTTTACATCCTGCAGAGGCTGACTGGTTGTACAAACTAATTGAATACCCTTCTTCCTGGGAAAGTGAGACAGAAGAGGTCCAACTGTCTTTGTCCAAGCTATCCAAAGGTACCCTCATGCGACAATCAACTCTTCAAGAAGGTACAAGATCAATACCTCCCTTATGTACGACCCAGTCTTTGCCTCTTGTTGGTGTTGCAAGCTCCTAAAGAGACTGGGCATGGAGGTATTGCCAAGACCTTTGACTGGCTTCAGAGGAATTACTCCAGGGAAAACCTTTGCCTGCTGATCCCAGATGTCATAGCTAGTTGTCACAACTGCCAGCTGCAGAGGCCTCAAGCTGCTGCCCACAAATTCAAATTAGTTCCCCCTCAACATGCTTTTCATACTGTCAGCATTGACGCAGTAGGTCCTCTTCCCCGCTCACGTTCTGGGTATTGCTTTATCCTGATTGCTGTTGATCACTTCAGCAAGTGGGTAGAAGCTCACCCTACAAAGGACATCACAGCTAAGACAACTACTGCCTTCCTGTTACAAGATGTTTTCTACCGCCATGGCTGTCCTCAAGTGTTGCTCTCAGATAATGGGACTAACTTCAATGCTAAGCTGGTAACCTCTGTTGTCAAAGCTTTGGGGTCTCACCAGTCTTTCTCTGCCCCCTACAACCCTTCTACCAATGGAGCAGTTGAGCATGAAAATTCAACACTGGTCTTTATTATGAGGAAGCTCACTTACTCTGACACTGCTAATTGGGACCTATACTTACCTGCTGCCCTCTTTGCGTACTGCCTTAGCAAACATTGTGTCACTGGATATTCCCCTTTTGCTATGTTGTATGGGCAAGAGGCTACTACCCCAATGCTCTTGGGGGGCCCCTGCTTTCCTCTGATAAGGCCATGAATCCTGACAACCACATCAAGGATCTAGTCAACCACATAATTGATATAAAGGCCACTGCCTACACTTCTGCATACAAGACTAAGATGCTTGAACTTTCCCCTAATAATGCTGGCTGTTCCCCCTTACCTGAATTTGATGTTAGCAACCGTGTTCTTTACTACCAACATAAATTATGTGGACGCGCGCATAAGTTGAACACTCTGTGGATCAGCCCTTTGGAAGTGACTTTTAAACAAGGGTCCAAATACACTGTAAAGCTCCTCTCCAGTGGTTGTCCTTTTGCTTGAGTGCATGCCAAGTTCCTCCACAAGTACCACCCCCTAAGGCCAATCTAGGGGAGGGTAATGTCATGAATACTGCTATTCACCATGTGTCAATTTTGCCTTTGGTGGGCCATTTTGAAGATGAATCTCTTGCTTTTGCTTTTGCCTCTTGAAATGAGTTGATGACTGAATCAGGAAATATAATTGTTTGGTTTCTTGACTCTGTGCATCTCTCTCGCCCCACTCATGCTTGTGGCAAGTGATCCTACTATCCTGGTAGTGTTTTGTGGTATTCCTAACCACTATATATTCTATTTCATATTCACCAATAAAAATTTACTCTATTCACATTTAGTCTTTGTTTCTCCAGTACTTCTGCGCCTCTCTCTAGCCACAACTAGTAGATATTATTCTTCCAGGGCCACAAGGTAATTGCATAGCCTTCCCTGTCATCTAACTGAGACTTAGTATGAATCCAATCCTAAGGTTAGGATTCCCCGTTGTGTGTCTGTGCTGCGCCTCAAAACACAAAACAAACCATGGTGGGTGTGGCATTAGGAGGACTCAAGGACTATTGCTGTATGGCGTTTCTAGACAACATTCTCATATACATCTGTAACCCAGAGGAACATGTCAAGCACTTTCAAGCTGTCCTAAAGGCTTCAAAGAATATGGGTTGTTTGTCAAGATTCAGAAGTGTGAGTTCTTTCTGTAAAAAGTAGAGTTCCTGGGATACAATGTGCTGAAAGGAGGATTTGCCATGACTTTCAGGGCCCAGAATGGGCCAGCAAACCCCTATATTGCATAGGTTCAACGCCTGAAATGAAGCAATTGCGCAACCAAACAATTGTGTTGTCAATCACACAGATTAACCCAAATGAAACTTAAATTCCAAGTGGAGAATTGAACCCTGGTCAATGCCAAGCCTGGGGAAAATTGAAAACTGTCCCAAAGCCAAGTGGAAAATATTTTAATTGGCCCACACCCTCTGAAACCCAGAATTGGGGACTTGAGTTGCCAAGTGGCCCAAAATTCCCCTGCCAGCTTCCCCAGGGCAAAAATAATGAAAGAATTCATCTAACTGACAAATCAGGAGTCACCAATGGAACCCAACTTGAGAATAATTCATTGACAACCAATAAGGAGCTGCCAGTAAGTCCAATTGCAGTTTCCCAGCAGTATATAGCTGGGAATACTGGCATCCCCTCTCACTGTTGACATCTTCAAATTAAACAATTTTATGCTCAGGATTTATTATTTTCTTGCAAGAACTATCTACTTTTGAACCAATATAGCTACTCTGTTTGCATTTATTTATAACTCCACTACACTTTGCCACTCACATATCTGCTCCCCCTGGCCACCAAGAGTGTTTATTTTGCCCTCCATGCTGGAGATTCCTCCTACTCCCCCCTTCTAACTGTGCCTCCTGCCCAGGACTTCATAAAGTTAGGATTTGTCTATATCACAGTATTGGGGCTGGTCAATCAGGTCGTGCCCCATACTGGAAGTTGGTGTTCCCTAGCTACTGCAATCAACTATCTGATCATAATTGGGCCATTTGGTACTTGGCCTTCCAGGCCTGCCCTGCCTCCCCTGTGGGAGTCAAGCTGGACTCTGATATGGGCCATGACAGTATGTCAACCATAACAAAACTAGTAACCCTGGGCCCCTATTCTTCTTTGATTATAGGGGAATCTTGTATGCTTTTATTTTTGACCTCAGCTTACTATCTAAGACAATATATGACCAAGAAAAAATAAACAAACAAAAGCCAAGAAGCAGTTATTGCCAAGCCATCCCAGGTCCAGACTGTGACCATCTCCACCTTGAACCAGAATACTGCTGCCCCCACGACATTTCCTGACCTGCCAAAAATGGACTTGGCTGGCTTCAGAAAAGGAATGATCATGACAAACGCCTTGTTCTGTGCCCACCCCAAGATCTTCAGAGACAACGCTCAGAAGGTTATGATGGTGGCCACCCAACTGAAGGACAATGCCAGAGAAACCTTCTTGACCAGCCTTGAGGAAGACCCAGACCTCATACTCTCCTATGACCAATTCATTGAGAGAATGAACTCTGCAACTACCCCTACTGGGGCCAAGATCCAAGCCTACATGGGGCTCATCCACCTGAATCAAGGAAGGGACAACCTGGAGACTTACATACAACAATTCCTACGCCTGGAAGAGGCAGCCAATATTCCTGACAACATATCAGGTCTGCATTTCAGAAACAGTTTGAACCTGCACCATGCCAGCCTAATGAGACACCACTGATGTAACCTTCCCAAAGACAAGCTCCTGGCTATTACCAGAGGCATGGACTTCAGCCAATCACAAGGATACCATGCTGGCCAACCCCGTAACAAACAAACCCCTGGTGCAAGTAGGCCTTGTTTGAACATGACCCCCAAAGAGAACCAACACCATGTCATAAGTGGGCTATGCTTCTATTGCCACCAGAGTAGCCACTTATCCAAGGATTGCACTAGCCGCTCCAAAAAGACCCAAGGAGCCACTATTTTAGCAATAAACAATGCTTCTCAGTCCTATCCTATAATTGACACTAACTTATGCTACCATGACCATGAGGTAAACACTGTGGCCCTCCTAGACAGTGGGGCAACCCTCAATTACATAAAACGTAGTCTAGTTGAGAAACTGGGTGTACCAATCCAAGGAAACTCCTGACTGGTGACCTTGGGCAACAAGACAACAGACCTTTCCCACAAATGCAAAGATTCTGTCTCCCTGAAGTTAAATGGGAGACTCCTGCCCACCAGATTCTTTGTCATGGAGAAGTTCCAAAACCTTTAGTGATAGTTTTTGAATAGTGGGTTGACCACCAATTGAACTTGGACTATAAAACCCATCAAGTGACTGTCACTCATGAGAGCCAAACCTTAGAGGTCCCCTGCCTGAACCCCCAGCAGACCACTGAGTTAAACAATATCGCCATGGAATCCTGCAAGGCTGAGATCCCAAAATGTTTAAAGCCTTGGGAGTCTGTCTTCTCAGAAGAAGAAGCCACCACCTTGCCTAAACACAGCCAGTTTGACTGCACCATTGACCTCCTCCCTAGAGCCCAACCTAAGCATGGGCCTATCTATAGTTGTAACATGAAGGAACAAGCCGCCTTAAGAGAGTACTTGGACAAGATGTTGAAGAAGGGATATACATGTGTCTCCAAATCTCCTTGTTTGTCCCCTTTACTGTTTTTAAGAAGAAGGGCGGCAACCTACATCCTTGCGTCAACTACCAGGACCTAAACAGCATCACCATAAAAACAGATATCCTGTACCCAACGCCAAATACCTCTCAGACCAGTTTTCAGGAGCCAAAGTCTTCTCAAAGATTGATTTGAGGGATGCCTTTAACCAGATCTGGATCAGGCCTGGCAACAAATGGAAGACCGCTTTCAAGACTAGGCAATGTCTCTTTGAATACTTGGTTATGCTGTTTGGGTTGTGAAACACGCCCAGTACCTTTCAAACTATGTTGGACGTGGTCTTGGGAGGACTCAAGGATCAGTGTTGTGTGGCCTACTTAGATGACATCCTAATTTACAGTCACACCCCTGAGGAACATTTTGAACACCTTCAAGCTGTCCTACAACGCTTCAAGGAACACAGACTCTTTGTTAAACTCCAGAAATGTCAGTTCTTTCAAGAGGAAGTGGAGTTCCTGGGGTACAATGTACTGAAAGGAGGTTTTGCAATGACACCTGATAAAATAGAGGCTGTGACGTCATGGCCTGAACCTAAAAACCACAAGGAGGTCAGAAGTTTCCTGGGCTTGGAAAACTTCTGCCAGGAATTTGTCCAAAAATTTTCTTCTATCTGCTTGCCCTTGACCCACCTTACCTCTGAGAAACATCCCTTTGTGTGGGATGACGCCGCCAGATCTGCCTTTGAGTTGCTAAAGAATGCCTTTGTTTCTGCCCCTGTCTTAGCAATGCCAGTTTACAATAAGCCCTTCATTGTGGAAACAGGCGCCTCTGGCTTTGCATTGGGAGGGGTGTACTTCAGGAGGGGCATGATAGTAAGCTGCACCCTGTAGCTTACTACTTGAGGAAGTTCACTCCCCCTGAGTTGAACTACCCCATCTATGATAAAGAGATTCTTGCTATCATCCAGTCCTTGAAACATTAGAGAAGATACTTGTGTGACGCCAACCACCCAGTGAGAATCATGACTGATCACAAGAACCTGACATACTTCTTCAAACCGCAACAACTTAATCAACAACAAGCTAGATGGGCCCTATTCCTAGCAGATTATGACTTATCAATCAGCTACAATCCTGGCAAGATCAACATTGTACCAGATGCCCTAAGCCAAAGAGCCAATCTTTTTCCTAGAGCTAAAGAGATTGAAGAATTCAACACTAAATCCTTGCTGTCCCCAAAAATGATTGAGCCAATGCTCCTATTCTTGGGGCTAGCCAGTAGAAGAGAAGAAATCCAACTATCTCAGACTGTAGACCAGTACTGAATCTCCATCATGGAAGATTTAAAGAAAGATATCAACAGTCAATACTACCAAACTGGTTACTCCCTACATGGAAACACCCTGCAGCTACATGGACGCACCTATGTACCAGAAGGCCCAATGCGCTTAGAGATACTGAAGGAATACCACAACTACCCCATGTTAGGACACCCTGGACGTACAAAGACACTCAAAGGAGTCCAGAGAACCTACATGTGGCCCATGATGAAGCCAGAAATTGAAGGATACCTCAGTGGTTGCGAGACATGTGGACGTACCAAGCCTAAGCAAGGAAAGCCAGAAGGATTACTGTGACCGTACTAAAGTCACTGCTGAGCATTTAGCCAAATAAATGCTCCAAAATATAAAGATGTTCTGTTCTTGCTGTTTATTACATATATATAAATTTTTTGGAATTCTTGAGGGAAAGGTTCCTAGAAACTGGATATCTATGTTTAATAAAAGAACAGAATATGGATGTTTAGTTAGGATAGGCTAACTAAAAAAATTTGAGACAAGATTGGCCAAATCAATCTTGGAGACTAGGCGTCTCTTAATGGGTTAGTTAATCCAGAAGATTAATTAATAAATACAGGATATAATTAATGAGGATTTAATTATATTAAAATGGTCTTGACTTTGTCAAGAAGTTTGGTTAAGATTAACCATGGGAAAATCCCCAGAATTTGGTATAAAAGCGCCATGTTGGCAAATTTATTGGGTTAGAGGCGCTGCTATCAAATTTTCTCAGGTGCTGGGGCGCCTGGTTTGATTTGTAAAGCAGTTTAATGGGTTTTAAAGGCAAAAAAACCATTAAATGCAAAAATAACTAAATAAAGGCAAGTATGCCTAGGAATTCAGGTTTGATCAGCTGGTTCCCAGTTGGAACACTGATAGCTGAGTTTAGGATGTGCAATCCACAGGGTTTGGCACTGGGAGCTGGGGAAGCTCCATGCCAAATTGGTACATTGGGTTGAATGGAGTCAGGTGACTTCTGCCCATTGTAGGTCAATTCTCATAGGTTGAGAATTGTTGGTGATCTTTCAGATAAATATCTATGTTGGATGACTTGAATGTCATAGGCCATGTGACGCAAATCATTGGTTGATTCAAGAACCAGAGGGGTTTTCAGCCGTGTATGCCCCAAATGATATATAAGCAAAAACAGTTAAACATTAATAAAAATATATTCATTGTTGGTTTTGACGCATACCCCTCATCCATTTTTCAATTGTCATGCCTTTTTTGTTAAAATTTGAGAGAGCCAAGTTTGGGGTCCTTTGTGTGGAAACCGCTGCTGCAAGAAAGGAGGTTCCTACAAGTACATTGGAAGAAGCTTGGACCAGCCTGGAGGTCACTAAGACTGTTCCTGCCAAATCTTTAGTAGAAGTAAAGGCTGCGTTTGAAGAACTGTATTCCAATTACTTTGCAAAGGAAGGGACTCCCGTCCAAGAGAACCAAATTTATGCTTGGGATGCTTGGAACTTGTTGGTAGGATGGGATGAAATCTTGCAACAAGTAAAAGAGATGGTGAATCATGAAATTGAGGCGTTGAGAGCACAAGAGGAAAAAAGTGTTGAAATCATGGCTTGTTTGCGGGATGACAATAAAGTGTTATCTGAAAAATTGCCTCCCTGGAGGCAAAGCTCCTCAAAGCTTTGTCCCAGGAAGGTAACATCAATAGGAGTCAAGGGCAGGATAATGGCAGGATGGACTGGTTAGGCCTGGATCCGTCACAATTACTACAACCTCTTCAGATTGCAGAAGGCCCTTGGAAGTCAGTTTCCATGGACTACATTGTGGAGCTACCCAATTCAAAAGGATTCAACACCATCCTTGTAATTGTCAAATGTTTCATCAAGATGGCTCACTTCATTCCAACAAAAACCAAAGTAACAGCAAAGGGAACTGCCACTCTATTCCAGAACTGAGTATTCATGAACCACAGACTCCCACAAGAAGTGGTCTCAGACAGAGGCCCACAATTCACCTCTAAGTTTTGGGCCCAAATCCTAAAGGACTTGGGGATAAAAATTGTTGTCTACTGCATACCACCCCCAGAGCAATGTACAGACCAAGATAGTAAACCAGGTCCTCAAAAAGTACTTACAATGCTATGTTAACTTGGAACATAACAATTGGGTAACCCACCTACCAATGGCTCAGTTTGCGTACAACAACCAAGACCACAGCTCCACTGATATGTCCCCCTTCAAAGCCAACTACGGATTCAACCCCACATGGGATGCCCCTATAGAGGAAGCCAACAACCCAGAAAGACATGATTTGGTAAGCAACAACCACATGTGTCAAGAGGAATGTATCCAGAACTTGAGAAAGGCATTACAAGTATACAAAGCTTTTTCCAACAAGAAACAAAGCCTTGGCCCTTCAACTAAAGTTGCAGATCTTGTTTACCTCAGTGCCAAAAATATCAAGACTACAGCTACATGTGCTAGCCTGAGTTCTCAATAAACTGGATCATACAAGGTCCTAAAGTGCATTTGGAAAGTAGCATACCAGCTTGAGCTACACCAGGATAAAAAATCCATAATATATTCCACAGTTTTCAGTTGTCTAAGAAGAAAGGGATCACCTTCCCTGTCAACTAGTAAGAACATCCCACCCATCTATTTAAATAGGGAGCTTCACAGAACAAAAAGTAGATGTCATTCTAGGAAAAAAATCCAATACCAAAAACCATACTTCCTGATCAAATTAAAAAGATACCCAGATAAAGGAGAATACCTGGGAGCCAGAAGAAAACTTGACTAATGCAGAGACACTGGTGAGAGAATATAAGTCCTGAAATAAAAGTTGACCTCTGTAAGCTCAACTATGGTAGAAATGATTTCAGAGCCCAGAGATACCATGAAAGCATGTTAGTAAACATCTTAACAACAACATTGCAGACATTAAAGCCTTTATGAATCACTTCTCCTGTTACAGAAACACCTATCAACAACCCTGAATGTCCAGGGATTTTCAATGCCCACATGCCGCAAAACTCAGGAATCAACCCCACTAGCAAAATTGTATTCTAATACTATCATGAAATGGTTAAGAAAGAAATCAATTGTACACTCACACAATTTTCTGGATGTTTGGTTGTAGTTCCCCTTAATTATTGTGACACATTGGTGATTAGAAGCCAAGTGCACTACAGTATGGGCACAAGCCAAGTGAAGGGCCCTTTATACAAAAACATGCTCATTTCCAAACATAAAGAAAGTGCCACTGAATAGGATGTCACAAGACTAATAGTGGCACAGGCATTAGTTGTTTTTGTAGTTAATTATAAAGATGAGGAAGATAAACCTTTCTCAATGTTGACATTGTCTTTATAAATCTTATATGCATCAAGAGTACTTGTGGTTTGCAGGAGTCTATTATCTTTTTAAAAATCAATATCTCTTACTTGTTCACTTAAGAATCCTGCCAGCTATATTTCCTGATGTATCATCAACCTCTATATCCTTCCCCCCTTCTGTTGGTTTCAACTGAATACATCCAAGACCAGGAGTATTATCATCTTCACCACTTGAATCTTTGTGAAGAATCTTGGTCCAACCAGTACAGCTTATCATTTTTCTGCCCTTGATGACTCTTATTGTTGTAACCTTCCTGTGACAAAGCTTCAATGAGCTTTTCCTCCAGGGAGGCAATTTTATGGGATAATAATTTTTTGTCATCCCACCAACAAGCCATGATCTTGACACTCTTTTCCTCTCTTGCTCTTAAAGCCTCAATCTCACAATTTGCCCTGACTTTTTCTTGTTGTAATGTTTTCAAATCCTACTAACAGGTTCCATGAATCCCACACATAGATTTGGTTTCCCTGAGCAGAAGTTCCTTTATTTTCAAATTAATTGGAATATAATTCTTTTAACACAGCTTTTAATTCCGCCAAAGACTCCTGGGGTACAGTCTTTGTCACCTCCAGACTTGCCCAAGCTTCCTCAAGAGAACTTGTAGGAACTTCTTTCATGGCAGCTGCTGTTTCCACACAAAGTACTCCAAATTTTCTTTCAAACAATAACAAAGAAGACATAATAATTGAAAAAGTATTTGAGGGGAAAGCATCAATATTAAGAATGTATATTTATTAAAATTTAGCTGTTTTTTTGCTTATATACCATTTGGGGAATATTTGGCTGAAAACCCCTCTGATTCCTGAATCAACCTTTGATTAATGTCATGTGGTCTATGACATCCATATTGTCCAGACCTGGATCTTTAACCAAAAGATCCCTGCATTTCTCAACCTATGAGGAATAACCTACAATGAGAAGGGATGGCATGACAACCTTTGTCTCAATGTATTGATTCAGCATGGAGCTTCCTCAGCTCCTGGTGCCAAATCCCTGTGGATTATACAAATCCCAAAACTCATCTATCAATGTTCCAACTTGGAACCAGCTGATTAAACCTGAATACCCATACATTTTTGTATGTATTTGTTTTTTGTTGGTTAATTGACACCATGTCAATTAAACTGATTAACCCACATTCTTTATCAACCCAGTTTAAAGACACCTAGTCTTCACTTGACACAGTCAAGTCCATTTTGGCCCAATGATTAAATCCCCATTGATCATATACACAGGTATATTTAATTAACCTTCAGAGTTAATTAAAACTTTTACAAGACACCTAGTCCCCAAGATTGACTCAGCCAATCTTACCTCAATTTTTCTAGTTAGTACGGCCTAACTAACAACCCATATTCTATTATTTTATTAAATATAGATATCCAGTTCCCAGGATTATTTATCTTTAAAGAATTCCAGTAAAACCTATCTATATGAAATAAATAAAAAAGAACATCTTTATATTTTGGAGTATTTATTTGGCTAAATACTCAATATTAACTGTTGTACAATCACAATCTTCCTCCCTGGTATAGTTACTCCAACACCGTGCAGGAATATGCAACCATCCCCTTGCTCAAGAGGATTCCTCCACTCAGGATTTCAGCAAGCTTGGGTTTGTCTATATCATAGTGCTGAGGTTAGCCAATTAGGTTGTACCCCACACTGAGACTTGCCATCTCTAGGCTACTGCTGCCAACTACCTGGTAAGAACAGCCCCTATAGTGTACATGACATTCCAGGCCCGGCCTGTTACTCTTGCTAGAGAGAAGCCAGCATTTGGTGTGAGCTGTGAAATATTTCTCCAAAAATATAATTGATGCCCTGGGGGAGTCTGCACCAGGAGGTACCCAAAAACACAATGCTACCTGTTTTAATTGACTCTAATTTACCAAAACTCTCAGAAGTCAGATATTTGGGCCCCAAAAGTCACCAAAAAAAAAACTCCAAAGTTTGGGCCAACCCTTAGAGCCTAAAAATAACAAGCTGATACCTTAAGCAACCAATCAGATGATGCCAATATCAGTAAAAATGTATCAGGTAACAAGCTATCTAATTCCCGAGAAGTATATAGCTGGAAAGTTGGGAATTCTCTCCTTGTTAACATCTTCTAAAAAAACAACTGTAATTTAATGCAATTTAAGCACCTTGTATTTTCAAGGATTCATTATATCAATTAAATTCAAACTGTTGGTAATTTCAAATAGAGAGTACTTGCAGCTTCAATACTGGTGCTGGAAAACTGATCATTTCCTTAATGCCTCAATAGAACCAACATTTGTACCAGTTTTTTTCCATCAGAAGCCTAGATCAGGAGATAGATCCTGTCTCTGTTTCTTTCTTTTCATACTGAAGCTTAGCCCAAATCTATGAACTTGCCCTGCCAAGAAAGCTCATGAGCACTGCTATAAGAGAGCTCCCCCTTGTCCCTTTCATTCCTCTATACAATTACAGTAAACTTGGGTTTGTCTATCTTACCATACTGGGGCTTGCTAAAAAAGTGCTTCCCCATATGAGAACATGGTGCTCTTGGGCTACTGCTGCTAATTATGTAATGAGAATGTCCCTGTCATTTACAGGGCCTTTCAGGCCAGGCCCTAGCTCTTGACTAAAATATCTCTTGAGAGCAACCTGGGCCATGACATTAGTCCTTGCCTACTATCCCAAGAATATAACATTTGAGCACCTTCAAGTCATATATGTAAATTCATTGCCCCCTTTGGCTTTGGATTGCACCTTTTTTTCCTCATTGCACTAAGAAAAGCTCTTAAACGCCAGCCAAACCACTTAATTCTTTAGGAGATTTGGCACACACTGTAGATAAAATATTTCTACTTGCTTACCCTGCAGACCCTCCAGCTCTTGATGCTCCCCCTGGGAAGAAACACTGATTAATTTGGACTATCAATTAGCATGGTGTTGCCTGCTTTTGAAAACAATCATAAAAGGCCAATCAAGTGATGCCACATCAATGTCCACAAAGTCAAATAAATCACAAAAGTCTAAAATCAACACCAGCCAATCAGATGAAAGTTTAGAAATTAGTATGAAACCCTCCAGTCTCCTTGGCTTTGCCCAGCAAAATTTCTCCCCTAGCCAATTCTATCAGGTCAAATAATCATGTGATCACCCAATTTGCAACACATTCCCTTAAGTCTAGCAAGGGGACTTTCAGTCCCCTGCTTGTTCATTCTCTTATTACATTAAAAGTTTTGAGTCTGTTGCTACACTATTTCTATTTTATTAAGTCTCAAACTCAGATTTTGAGTTCACTTGTAATCTTTAAAGTTATTAGTCATTTTCTTATCAAACTTTACCTTCTTTTGGCCCTGTACAAACCCAGAAGCTTTCCCAAAACCCTAGGAGAATTGTTAGTGTATAGTAGTTGTATTAAACACTTACGCTTTGGAAACTACAGTTTGAATTTGAAATTCAAGTTAATAGTTGATATAAATACTTATTTTTATATTAAATTTTCCTTGTTTTTGCTTGAGTTCAAACCTGCTCTTGCTATTAGCATTGTTAATGCTATCCAAGGCCAACTGCAAGGCCACCCAAGCTTTTTGATACATCCCTACTATAATTTGCTTGTAGCCACTCAGATTTACCTAATTCCTATAACAAAAAGGCTTGGAAATATTACCTTTGGACTCCAAATTTTCTGGGGCTTGCAATAATGATAATCCCCTTCTCAAGTTTGTGATGTTTTCTTTGGCTCCATTTCTGTTACTCCTCTAGTTGACCTCCCCAGATCTTTGGGGCTGAATCTCCTCTTCTGCGCGCCTCATGGACAACAACCCCTCCAGTCTCCTGCACCTTCTGAGTAGCCTCCTAATCTCAGGTGAGGTACTGGTCAAGAGTCTGACTTGTGACAGCCTAGACTTGTACTCTCCTGGCTTTGACTTACACACTCTCCCTGCTGAGAAAGTATCTATGTCCCCTTCTCCTCTGATAGAGGGAACCAACTTTGTCCCCCTGTAGGCACCTGAGGTTCTGACTCACATCCCCACCCACACACCTTAGTTGCTCACCAGTCTATTGTTGATGGGTCTGAATGCCTACTTTTTTCAACTCTCCCCTGTATCCTCCCTCTGGTCCCCTCTTAGAGTGGCTGTCCTGGTGATTTACTGGGTGGTATCCTGGTGGTTTTAGTCTCACCTGGATGGGAGCCAAACTTAGTTAGTTTAGCCCCCCTCTCTTACAATATATGTGGCTCTTTTAACCAATGCTCAATGAATTTTCAATAAACTCTTTTTTATCCCTCTTTTTCTTTTCTTTTAATGGTTTTATCTTTGCTTTGGTATTTAGCTGTTATAGATGTATGTGTAGTAAATTATACATCTACTTTAGCTGAAAAGGGCTTATTTGTTATACCCTGACTTCAGGGCTTTGTGTGACCAAGTTACAATTAATCATCACCCTTTTTATTGCATATTTGGATTTATGAGACCTTTTTTAATCTACTTATGTCCTTCAATATTTCATTCTCTACTTTTTATATGTTTTTTGGAGTGTTAAAAGCAAACACCTGTTGATATGTTTTTGCTACTAGTGATAGTGTAGATCGAGATAGCATAATTTGATATATCATACCCTATTATTAGATCATAATTTAAGGTCTCAGAAAGTATATATTTTTACCTATGGAAGAATCTATATGGATAGAAGAAAACATATATAAATTAAGGCGCTGAATAGTGATATTTTATGTTTGTGGAAAAAGGTGAATCATATACCTTATCTTTGATAATAATATCCAGTAAAAAGACTAAACATAATATAATGATCTATAATGATGTAATATAAATGGATTAACTTTATATCTATTTAACATAAAATTTTGCACTATATCATTCCCATAGTAATATGTTATAATTAAGATATTGTGTTCCCATGAAACTTATCATATTTAATCTGATAAATACATCAGATTTTCTTGTCCAAAACAAAGTATAATTTATACTTTAGATGCATAAATCTAATTATTAATTATACAAAGCCTAAAGTTTTATCAATGATGAAATATAAGATGGGGAATTCATATTATAAACTGAATAATATTTTTTAAAAAGATAATAAACATAGGCTCATATGACTGGCAAGTATAAGTCAACTTTACTACACTGTCAAAAAATATGCGCCACCGCAGATTGAACGCGGGACCTTCAGATCTTCAGTCTGATGCTCTCCTAACTAAGCTATAGCCTTTTTCTTTCTTTTTTTTGAGGGAACACATGTTTTAGGGTTCAGAGATGGCGTTTAAAAGGGGGGAGGAAAGTGAGGGATACCAGAGGAAGGGGTAGCTGTCTGCAGGCCCTCTTTGTGCCTGTCTTTCCATTGTATGACTCCCTCAACTATGAGATGGGATGAGTCAACAATGGTGTCCATAATTTTCCTGTTACCAGGAATTCTGTGGCCAAATTTTTCTGTACAGATCATAGTATTGTTCATTAGGGAGCGGAATTTCTCCTTCATGAGTGACACCAGGTTAGGTCCATTGTCAAAGATTACATCTATACGGGTAGTGTGGATGGTCCACAGTGCAAGATGATAAGCAACTGCTTGAACTACTGGGGGTTCCCGCTTGAGACTCCTCATGAAGAAGATATCAAACTTTGGTTGAAAATGGACAGAGAGGTTCAGCATGTGGGCAACTTCTGTCCAGAACCGCAACACAACTATACAACCAAAGAATTTGTGCTCCAGATTGGCATCTTTGAATGGGCAAAGCCCACACTGGCAAATTGGGTGGTCCACTGGGAATGTTGACTCACTCCAGAAGGCCTCGTTGAACAGTCTCCAGGTCAGAGTCTGTGCACCTGTTGTCACCATTGGTGCCTGCGTCAGAGTAGTCATTTCTTTGGGGGTGATTGTGACCAATCTGCCAGCTTCTACCCACTTGCAAACCATCTTGGGGTATTCTGGCTTGGGCTTTGGGTCCTGAACAACCTTCTTCCCACACTTGGACACCACCGACTTCTGGCGTGTGACAATGCTCTTCATATCCAGATTGTAATTGATCTGTCTATTTCTGTCTGCCAGATGCAAGCCCTTGAGGTCCCAATTCTGTGGACCAGAAGGATCAAGATTCTTAGAGATTTCCCATTCATTGGCTTGCATTACTGCCAAGCAGCGGCGCCAGTACTCTGGAGTGTCTTTGGGGGGTGTGAATCTCTTTCTCTTAAAGAACCATTGTCTTAGACCAAATGCCAAAGGGTTGGGTATCTGGATAGCCTGCGCCCAGTTAACTGCTCTGCCTGCTGCCCAACTAAGCTATAGCCGCTTTTTTGATTTTTGAATAAGTGTACCAGTTTTTATATCAAATGATATTAGAAAAGCACAACAATTTATATGCTTCTCATCTCAAGACAAGCCGCAAAATAAATAAATTTTTCTTAAGATAAAAACTCAAAATGCTATTTTCTTCAATTTTTTATTCAAATAAAATATATATTATAGTTATGCATCATTGCTTAAATTCTCTTTTAGGGCCAATAGTAAATGATAAGATATATTTACTTTGATAATTGTTATCATTAATAAATTATATATTTTATAATTAGAAATAAAATATATGTCTTGCTTTTTGCATACAGCGCAACAATTATTTGATAGTATAGGACACTGGGCATTCACTTGAATACAGTCATATGTAAGGATATGAGTAGTGTTGTATCAGAAGAGCCAGGGTTGAATGAAAACACAATTATTGCCAAGGAATGGCTTATAATCACGCAGAAGTACTTAAAGGTGATTTTATTTTAATTGATTAATTCTTCTTATACCTTCTCAAAGGTTAATTCCTGGACTGCTAGTAATGTCTTCTAGGACATTCTAACACACCCTTAATTTGGGTAATTATTAATCTAGGTTTGGCTTTTTGTACGTCAACCAATATAATATTTTCATCTTCACCCAGAACAGGTGGCCCTTGCTGGCATGTAATAGTTTAGTTGCTTCAGGATCACTTCCTACTATCCTGAACATACTTCAGGTTCAATGCTTAATAATATAATTAATATGAGAATATGAGATTATGGATAATCAAACCCAGTGTCTTGGTGCTTGATGCAATAATAAGGCGGTGCTTTGGCGCCTACAATATTTGCAAGGTGACACCTGTAATAATTTCAGTTGGCGCAGAGGCAAATCATGTATTAACTAAACGCTGCAGCGGCGCTTATCATTGGCTGATTTATGGTTCAGGTCAGCAGACTACTGCTGATCCAATATACATGTATTTTATACTACCAATTTATGGTGTTTGGCTGCTGTAATCAATATCTGCAGGCTCTGTCATAATTGGCATCATTAATTGATCAAAATTCCCAACAATCTGGATCCATTAAAGAATTATAGTAAAATAACACTAATGAATTTACCTTTTAAAATAGGACCTTGTCACTTTTTTATTGGGCTTTTTATTTTTCTGCTATTTATGTTATTGGCCTTACTGGCCACTATCACATTAAAGATAACATTTTTATTCCTCACTTTATTAAATACAATGTATAATAATATGTTGCAACTGTAGCAATAATATTTCAGTACTTAGATTATAGAAGACAAAAGTCCAATAGAAAGGACAAGAATAGGAATAAGATATAGCTTATTGAGGAATAGCAAAATTATTATACTATTTTGAGAAGCCACAAGTCCATCAGGGGGTGGCATAGTGGCAGGTTGAGCATAAGGTTTTGGGTTGGGAATATCTTGAGCAAGGGATAAGCGTTTTGAATTGGCTACACTCCTAATTAGCAGAAAGTGCTTGCAATTTGACATTACAATAGATAGGTTCATACCATTAGTCACTTAGAGGTGACTCTTTGAGCGCCCCCTGTGTATTGAAAGATGCATTAGCAGGCAGGAGAGTAATATCAGCCACAACAAATAAAAAACTTATTTTTGAACTAATACCAAGTACAGTAGTTTTAAAACCTATGGCAACAAGCAAAAATAGTTCAGATTTAAACAAAATGAACTCAGATGTAAACAAAATCAAACCATCTGAAAACAAAAATGAAATTAACCCAAATCTATTGTACTGTAAATTCAGAACCTGCTAGGAAAAATGCAGGATTGTCAAATTCTTTTGCATGAACCCACCAACTTAATGGAGTAATTTTTATCCCAGAACAACTTAATTTTTTTATATAAAAGGATGAAAAATATTCCAGTAAGTTGGTGAGTTTACACAAAAGAATTTGACAACCCCACATTTTTCCCAACAGGTTCTGAATCTAAAGTAAATTAATATAAATTAATTGTGTTCTATTTTCATTTGCAGATTATCTATTTTTGTTTCAATCTGAAGTATTTTTGCTTGTTGCCATAGGGTTTAAAACTACTGTACAATAAGCTTAATATGTTTTAGGCTTTAATTTTCATAACTAAAAATTGCTGAGTTTCAATCTATTGATGTATCTTCTCAAACTTGGCCTCAGTACCTAAAAGTGTTATTTCTGGGTTATTATTGACATAAAAACTTGACTCAGAAATTTAGCACAGTTATTAATGTCCCAATAAAACCATAAAGGGGCCTAAATTTACAATTTAAGGGAGCAATATATACTACAATTTCAAAGCTATAGCTTTAAGAAAAATAAAATCAGATGTAAACAAAATAAAAGTGAGCCTAAAGCTATTGTTAATGTCAGGGACCCACTTGAAAGGGAATAAATCCCCAATCTTGTGGACCAAGGACCCTAGATTTAGCCCTGCAATAACCAAACCAATGTGAACTGTAACCATTGCAAGGTACCCAAACTTACCTAGGAAGGAAAATCTCCTTGTAAGGGAGCTAAACCTTCCTAGGAGATAATATCCTACCAGGTATATCAACAGGTAGAAGGACTTGTTGGGTCTAACCAGGGAAACCTCAGCTTTGGAAGGCTTAAAAGTAGAGCAGCCATAGTGTAATTTTCTCCCCAATGTCCAGAGGGATACTTAAACCATCCATGAGCCAGGGACTCCTCTTGGTGGGAGTCATCTGGTGAAGAGTTTTGCTAATCAGTGGTACAGGTTGGTTCTTCAAGGGAAAGGACAACATACAGTAGAGAGATTAGAAACCAGAACAGGAAATAGTTTCCTTTCATGGTTTTAAGAGGAAGTCAAAGTAGAAGTGTGTGCAAGATTGAATAGAAAAAAGAATCTTTATTGTTGGAACAAGAGTAAAGATAATAAAAACTGACTTAAATATTGGTTTGTAAGATAAAAGAAAGTAGAGGACCATTGGGTAAAAGATGGTCAAAAACCAGGTTTTTTAGGGCAGAAACCTGAGAGGTTTTTAACAAGGGTTTTCTTAACCTGATTTGTTATCAAACCAAGAAACCAAGAGAAATAGAGACAACAGAGGAAACAGAACCATATGCTATGCTGAAAACATATAAAGAAGCCAAGTTTCATGCATTTTGGGCTGAGAAGAACGTCAAGCACCACTGGTGTGATTGTTGGAGATGAAAGCAAAAACTGCTGGAAGAGCAACCAATCAAAACCAAAGTGGTTGGTGAAGTTTTTGTTGATTATATTAACCTTTCTTAACTTAGGATTGAAAGCAAAAGCAAAAGTTGAATGAATCAATTCAATATAAATAGTTAATACATGTTTAACCTCTTCACTAACATTAACGCTAATGTTTCCAAGGAGGTCCAGAGTTTGAATCCTGTCCTGATTCTTAGTTACATTAATTAGTTCAAGTTTAAGTTCTTTGTTGGCTGTTAGTGATGAACCAATTTTTGAATGTAAAATATTGTTAATGGAACACACATTGTTGTAGTCAGGGGATAATTCCCTGACAGTTAATTAATGCAGTAGTTTTATAACCTGTCAAGAAAAAATCATCTCAGCCTAAAAAATTGAGTTGGATTCAAATATATTTTAATTTAATATGAATTCTTTTATTTTTGATTTTTTAGACTAAGTTGATTTTGTTTATCTCAACAGGTTATAAAACTACTGTATAAATTTGTTGGTTTTAATTATAGTTTGCATCTGAGTTGATTTTACTTAGTGCTATAGCTTTGAACACTATTATAGCCAATAAGAATTTAATAAGTATATATTAAATTTATTGATTTTTAAATTGTAGTTTGACTATTGTATCCATTGCAAAACGGCTTATCTATGAAGATTACCCAACTCCAGAATGTGTGGATTAAAATTGGAAGAGAAACAACAATTGTTTAAAATGCTTTTATATGGTTGGATATTTAAACTCTTGGCTGGGAATTGAATTGGCTGGAGAAAAATGAGCTTGGTTGAATTAAAGCAATTCAATTTAATTTATATACATAATTGTTAGTTTAAGTAGGAGGTGGTTGGTTTGAAAATTTCAACTGATTGATTTTAGATTGCAAAATTAGGGGGGAAATCCACTCAGATTTATCACTTGATCCAATTGGATGCATATTGTTTTAAAGCCAATGCATCTATCACCTTATCTCAGTGGCTTGCATATTTGGGTTTTATTTATTTTTAAGTGAAATAATATAATATTCCACTTGGATGTATCAGCTGATCAAAGTGGCTGCATATTGTTTTAGAGTAACCCTTGCTTACTATTCATCACCCAAATAATGATACAAGTGAAGTAAACAGGTGACAATAATATTAAGATTCATCAAAATGATTTTCATAAAACTTAAAGTACCTAGATATATTTTCAGCTAATTTCAATCAAAATAGTACTAAAAATGATAGCTCTAGCTTCTCTAGATGCTGAGATATATAGTAAAGCTTTGGAATTGGATTTGTGTCATAATCAAAGACCTAGACTCAACATTATGAAAAAAATTCAGACTTATTAAACATCAAAAGAACCGAAAAGTTATCTCTGTGAATAATAAGCTAATATTAATTTTCAATAGCTTATTTTAACACTACATATCAGCTCTAATTTTTGAGGGGATTTAGAAAAAAAATATTAAATTTAAAAATCATTGGGTTTATTTTACTAAAATGAATAATAATACTTCACTTATTTAGATTTATATTCTATATTTATAGCCATATGATGCTCAGGAGCTTTGAGGTAGAAGGTGGCAAGGTGGAGCAGTAAGAAAGAAAACACAGCAAGACTATTATCTACTTACTTAACAGAATTCTCATTCAAGATATTTAAGTATTATAAGACTTTTAGGTATGTGGTTATGTTATTTGATATTTTTATTTAAGTTAACTGGGGGATTTATATAGTGAGCCAGGGGGAGAGAAGGGAAGGGTAAAATTGTGGGTGGGTAAAACCGCCTCACACAGAAATTAAGAGTGCCAAGGTGCAAGTCCTTGAGTCTCATCACTTTAATTGGTGCACACTTAATTCCTCCCTTCAGGGGGTAAAACAAAAACTCAAAGAAGGGAAGAGTGAGTCATTTTGACTGGCATGGCCTGAACCAGGTGCATCTGGAGTTGTTCTAAAGTTAGGAACATACAAGAATATCCAGCAGGAGTTCACCCAGATTGGCAGAAGAGGGAATAACCAGATAAAATAATTGGCTCAGGTTATGGGATGGGAGAGAAGGACTATTTTTTGGGGAATATCATCTGGAAGGGTCTATATCATAGTCTAAAACAGGCCTGGTTTTGGGGCCAGATTTACATAGGATTAAGGGCCAAAGCACTTTCTGATGAATCACCAATTGATGAATCTTTAGCTAACCACAGATGTTTCAATGAGTCACCCATTGATTGCTATTTTACTTTGCTTATGAGTCACTAATTAATGCATCTGGGGATAACCACAGATCTGTCTATGGATTACTCATTGTTGCCTAGATTCCAAATTTGAGAAGCAGTTCCCCTTATATCATCCCAATATAGAAGTAAACCAAATACAGTAGGTGGTTCCAGATCCAAACTTTTAAGCAAGGAAACTGCACCACAACTTGGAATATGTATATTTATTTCAATTAAATAAAAGTTAAATTAACTTTTAAGAAAGTTTTTAAGCTTATTTTTAAATTATTATTGGTGATAAATGATCCCACTGTCAAAACAATGGGGTCAATCCCTGGTAAGGTTCTTCCCAAACAGTTACATGACCCACAACCCAACTTTCCCATGACCCAAAGCCAAATGCGGAAGTCAACTAAAATTACCAAATCCAGCAAGAGGACCTAGTGACAATCCCAGTACAGTGGACAACTCAATTTAGCACTTGACTCATTATAAAGATCATGCTGTCTCCTGTCTAATCCAATTAAGTGAACATCAAAATCATGTTCCTGTTATCAGATTTCACCTCAACTATATAATACCCATATCTCAATAAAGATTACTATCTAGTTTCAAATCATTTCCCCCCTTGTAACTCTGCTAAAAATCACAGTTACAACACCACTCTAAAAATTCAAAAATATATATTGTATTTATTATTAAATTTAACTTTATATCTTTCCTTGAACCAGGAAACTACCTATTTGTAACATATAGTCAGAATTTAAAATTAATAAGAAATAAACCAAATTTTGACGCCAATTAAGAGCAGGCTTGTCAAGAATTTGTGACTTGAAGGAAAGATATTTATTCTTATTGATCATGTAGTTGTGTTGATAGGGGATTGTATGGCAACAACCTAGGCTACTATTTGGGTCTTTGATATGGCTACAGCCTAGCAGGTCCCTGTCAGTCTGTAGGAGAAATTCACTTGGTCTGCAAGTAGACAGCAACACACTCTACTTGGATGCTTATGACTACTGGGCAGCAACTAGTATTGATACTGGGATAGAGATATGTTTTCTCTATCTACAAGGGGTGATAATTCTGCTCAATCTCTAATTAAAAGAGCAACTTATATAGGGTGGATAAGCCCTCTTGCCAGATTATTCTCTGTTGCCTCTAACTCTTATTGATCAGTCTTCTATTCCCCAGACTGTCAATCTCAACCCCCAGAGCTAGGCAGCCATGCCATACTGGCATGGGACTTCAATTGATTACCAAACCCCATATAAGCATACCAGGGTCCTGGCGGCACCTTGTCTATAGTTAATACATATTTGAGATTCAATTACCCTGCAAATGGGTTATTTTTATCTTGTATTATCCATCTAAACAACCTTCCATATTGGCTGTATGTTCAGATTCAAGTCCTGGCACTTGAATGTTTGGCAGAGGTGTGTCCTTCAAGCATATTTGTGAACCATCAAGCTTATTGGCATACATGCAGAACAATAGAAAGTCTAACAATAGATCATGTTCAAGCTTCAGGGTAGTTATCAATATTCTGATTACCCAGAGCTATCAATGGGATCACACAGATACTTCTTTAAGCTTGAAAGCTCTGTGGCAATTGGCTGTTGGGAGCTAATGAGTTAGAAGAATGATGTTCAAGTCTACCATATTATTTCAAAATCCTAACAATGCTTAATTATTGTTGTAAAACAAGAAGAAATTTACTATTGAAACTGGCAAGTTATAACTAATTTTAATTTTAGACTAACTTCAATAACGTTGCAACTGAACCAACAATAGTTCAGTATTTGATTGGGGAAGACAAAAGTCTAATAGAAAGGACAATAATAAGAATAAGATTTAGTTTATCAAGGAATACCATGATTAATATACCATATAAAGAAGCCACAAGTCAACAGGGGGTGGCACAGTGGCAGGTTCAATATAAGGTTTTGGCTGTGAAATAACTTGTGCAGGGATCAGTGTGTCAAATTGACAGCGCTCCCAATTAGAAGATAGTGCCCAAATTATTTTTGTCATCAGATTGATCCATGCTGTTAGACACATCATGGGGTGACTCTTTGAGCCCCCTGTGTATCATAAGATACATTGGCAGGCAAGGATGGAAATTTGGTTGCAACAATAATAAAACTCCTCATTGTCAATATAAACTAAAATTCATAGATATTTCTTAATAAAAAATACTTTATCCAGAATATCTCCCTTTATTATAAGTTATTTATATCTACTTTCTGACCTTTGTCTCACAATCATTTGTCACAGTAACTAATAATTTAAAGCATTGTTTTTACATTAGTTTTAAAAGCTATGGTGCTAAGCAAAATCAACCCATCTGTAAACAAAATCAGCTCATATGTAAGAGAAATTAACTCAAATGCAAGAAAACTTTAAAAATGAATTCAAATTGATTGAAAATAGATTTGGGTTCTGTTAGAGTTTTGTAAATAAGGTCTGAGCTCAAATAGAAGTAATGGGGATAAATAGCCCAGACTAAAATCAGAACCAAGAACAAAGATGTGCACTGAAGCTTTAAACCTAAAAATCTATGAAGGAAAGGAATGAAGCATGAAACAAAGACAATTAATAACACAGAAAACAGGAGATGTAAATGTACTACCAAAAAAAATGCTTTCAATATAAGGGGTACAAAACCTGCATAGAGGCTTTTCTCAGCCATGCCAAGACAGCGGCAGCCATGGCCTGAGAAGGGGGTATTTTTAACCCCAAGGTAGCTTTCATATAGTGAGGGATGACTTTATTGAGGGTAGGTAAAAATATCTGAAAACTATCTGAAAACAAGTTTTCAGAGGGGAAATAGGAGGGACTATAACCCAACTGGGAGGAAAAAACTTGAATCTGATTGGGCAGCCAGAAATATTTTAACCTCTTGGCTAGAGACTTCTGCCAAAGCGTCAATGACGTCATAAATTGATATTTTTGGGCAACCAGCTGGTCAACTGCCAAGCGCCAATGGATAGTGATATCTTGTAATCTTCAACACATAATTATTTGGACATAATTCAGGGAGATGCAGGTGAATTCCTTTGCCATCAACAGGGGCAGCTTTAACCCATTTTTTTCAATGACTAAATTTAAATCATACAATACTTTCAAGGGTTTTGCTGTTTTCCTGTACCCATTCTTTTTCTTTGGGCAATCTATACCAGTCAAAAATGACACTACTGTGACAGGTTCAGCTCAATTTCTTTTTGAGATTCATTGATTTTGTTTGCAGATATTTTTTTTCTTAGTGCCATAGCTTTTAAAACTTATATGTTATATTTGTGGTTTATTATAGCTTTAAAACCACTGATGAGTTCTTATTAACCCCCAATTATCTAATTAAACTAAAAGACACATGTTAAGACCAGAGATTATATATCATATTTTAACATCATTAAAAAAGAAAACCAACATGAGATCACAATTGAAACAAAGAAATAAAATTATGCAAACAAAACAACATAATTCAAGTGAGATTCAATATTAATTCCATTATAAAACTAGACTGAAAATGACTAAGTGAACACCTTTACTGGCTTACTAAGGAAAAATATCACTTAAAATTTTCAGCTTATAAAATGGTTGGCTTAGAACCCAAAAACTTAACATATTAATAGTAAATATACTCTTTACAATATCTAGTGCTTAGAACTTAAAAGCCATATATCATCATTGTATCTAAAAGATCAAGCTGCAATTTAAAGACTGATCCAAAAACTCAATCTTAATCCAATTAAGCTTCAGATGTTTTCTACATAGAAATCTACCTTGAAGATGCTAGCTGTCTGAAAGTTGACAACCATAAACAAGGTATTCTTTAGTTCAACTGCCAGAGCTCATGTTTTTTCTGTATCAAAGTTTAAAACTTTAACACTGTTGCAATCAAGTTTCTAGGCTTGCCTGCCAACGTATCTTACAATACACAGGGGGCGCTTGATGAGTTGCCCCTTGACGTATCTAACATTATGAATGAATCTGGTGGCAATGTCAAATGGCAGGAACTTCATCCTAATTAGGAGCATTGCCAATTTGACCTGCTGATCCCCGCAAAAGTTATTCCTTGGCTCCAAACCTTAAGTGGAACTCCCCACTATGCCACCCCCTTGTGGCTTCCCCATATAGTATATTAATCACAATATCCTACAATAAACAATACCTTATTATTATTATTCTGTCCTTTCCTATTGGACTGTTGTCTTCCCTAATTCCAAGTACTGAACTCTCATTGGTTCAGTTGTAACAACACCAATCTTTAAAATTTAGGGGGCTCCAATATTTTCCTGATAAACCCCTTAATGCTGCATGACATACTATATATTGTAGTTTTTTTAATATTTAAATGTAATAAAAGTTCCCAAGCCATATTTTTTCAGCTTCATCTTCAATTTTTCTATAGCTTGTTCACTCTAATCATACTTCCTTCTTTAAAAGCCTTTAATTTATAGGTTGAATCATAGATACCCCAGCCCAAAAAGAACCTGTCCAAGAAGAAGACTCCCACAGACACTATTAGGGCCAAGGCTTCTTCTACAAACTAAGTGTCTAAGAGGCAGCCTATTTATTTAAAAGCAGAAGACTTGTAAAGCCTCAGCTTCTGAAGTGAACTATGATGATAGGGTCACCTCTCATAGCCGGTAGAAATATGAAGAAGATGAAGATCCCACTAATAGACAGAGTACCAAAGGAATATCCTAGCTCAAACCCTCCCCCAACCCTTTCCCTTTCCCATCTTCTTTTTCTTCCTCTGATAAACATTAATACGTTGATGCTCATGAATACTTGCCTGGTTTTCAAAACTCTCTTTTTAGGCCCCAGGACCCAAGGTCCCCAATATTTGTAATGTTGACAGCAAGTTTAAGGCCCCTTATTCCTTGCCCTAATAACTCCCCATTATAAGCAATGAGGACAGGCCTGCCATGGTGGCTAATGGGTTCATGTTCTCCTACAGCAATACTAACCAGAGCTTCAAGAGCTGCCACTATAACTGTGGGAACACTCCTGCCCAGTTCAGCTCAGCGCAGAGCACTGGGATAAGGTGCAAACCATCAAGGGCAAGTATAACTGCACCATGCCAAACATGTTTATATCCTGCCTGGTCAATTAGTATCTTGTGCAGGTAATTCTCATCTTCAAATATCTTTTATCCACCCAACTGGCTACGCTTACATATAAGAACCTGCCTCTCATCAATATAAAGATGCCAACCCACAATAAGTTGGTTAAATTTGTAAGTGATAGGGGTCAAGCCTCAAACCTCCTGGCCAGGAGAGCCACCAACATCAAATACCTGGTATTAACTGATGCCCTCCAGAAGATGTAATATAACGAGATATTTTTGCTTCATGAAAATGGGCAGTAAGCAGAAGATAGGATTGTACTCTAATCCATTGAACAAGACCTGGAGCAGCTTGGCCCTGCTATCAATTGCCTATATGTCAGGGCATTTCCCACCTGCCCTCCATCTTATGCAGTCATGGGTGCTTCATGGGAAGCTTGATGCCGAGGTGATCACCCCAGTTTACTACCTCTTTTCTGGTACCAAGATAGAGGTCTACACCAAGAACTTCACAATATTTAGAGATTCTCTGAGCTCTCTAACTGCCATCAAGCTGGTCCCCTCTTCCCATACTACCAGAGCAGATCCTTCCTCTGCTGGGAAGTGCAAGCCTTCTCTTGCCTTTGAACTACTAGATCATACACATTACCTTGTGCCAAAGGATATAATAACAAACTTTGATCTTTTTAAGTTCAAAGGTTTTAAGGACACCTTGAATATAGAGGTTCAGTACTGTTTTTTCTATTTTAGGCAGCCTCCTCTAAAATATAAGAGGAGAGCAGGAGATTGTGACGCTCCTGCTTATCAGCCACTGAAACATATCCTGGGTCAAAGCTGGGTGTCAACTGGGAGGGTTTGTCACCCTTCAGGTGATTATTTTTCAGTACTGAGGCACTATATTTAGCCTTTAGGATGGAGAATTCCCTAAAAACCTTCCCTACAATTTTTCTGTCATCTGCTTCATGAATCATAACCTCAGCTGAAGTGCTCATCTCATCAGGGTTGTACAGCTTGTGAAAGAGTCTATTGATCTCAGTTCCCAAGAATTCTCTGTCCCTGGATGTTGGCTTGAGCTGTTTAGCCAGCCTTTCCCGTTTATCTTCAGGAGTTTGGCTTCTGGAAAAAATTCCTGCAGCAATGCCTGTAGATGTTTTCTTCCCCTGTTTTGGGGTACTAAATATGGGATGAGGTAAGTTTATTGGGGTTATGAATAAATTTTATTCAAACAGTAGGAATATTCCATTGGAAACTTTTAGGACTGAGAATTTAAGTCTCAACTGATATTTCCTATTTTGTTGATATTTATGCCAGGACTTCTGTTTGTTTGTTTCTCCTTTACCATCTTTGGTTGTTTATATCTCTGTGAATACTGAATCATTTCAGCCCAAACTAGTGTCATCCAAAAGCCCTCAATTCCAGCTTTCAGAATTGTACTCTTGACAATATATTTCTAATTCAAATCTATTAGTTAATCTTGCTTAAACATAATTTCCCTAGCATCTCTGTTTCATAGAATTGGGTATAAAAACCCTCACAGTTCTATTATTCCAAGCAATTTGATCTCCTCCTGTTTAGGCTCATCAATAAAACTATTGTCTCAATTTGATCTGTATCCTTTGTATCCTTGAAAAATAGTAATTTGTTGGTTATGTTTGAGCACAGGCTTTGATACAACTGTAGCTGTTGTTGAAGAAGTCTGAAGACTTACAGAAGCCTTCTGTATTTTAGCTTGCCTTGGGCTTGGTCTTGGGCTTCTTTGTCTTGCTTTTTGTTCTTGTTCTTGTTCTTTTTCTGACTCTGGCTCTGGCTTTTGTTCTGGCTTTCCTATGCTTTAATCATTCCTATTGTCAAGCATATACTTCTGGGAAGTATAATAAATGAGATAAAGGGGAAGACTAAGAAGAGAATGATACTTTATTGGATATGAATATAGGATAATATATAGTATCATGGGAAGCCACATGCCGTTCATGTATGTAATGATGGTCATGGGGCTTATCTGAGTAATGTTTCTCTTAAGTCACAAGGCTTACTCAAGTTATGTTCCGCTTATGAGCTGGATTATGTGATCCCTGTAATAGATGGTCAAATGATAGTGGTGCCACCAACTTAATGATTAGTTGGTGAGCCATTTGGTGACTCATTCAGTGAACTACTTGGAGCTTCAATTCCCTGAGAGGGAGTAGTCAAAGATGTTGCAACACCATCCTCTTTTTGAACCACTTAATCACACCTATATAGCTTTTTGTTTCATTATGATTCTCTTCTAAGCTGTTTTTCTCTTCACAGGCTTAAACTATTAGGGTTTTCCTTATATAATAAGTTAATCTTTTAAAATTACTCTAGCCAATCAGGAAAGGCTTTTCTCTTTCAGCCCCCTGATTTATTAAGCTTTTTTTCTTGTTTTACTAATGAAAGCATTGCTAAAACAAGGCTTAACCTGAAGCTGATTGAACATTGATATCCCTAATTGCTCTAAACTGATACGTCAAGCTTTCAAGTTTTGCCTCTTTCTTGAATAGGGCACTGCCAATCAACAGCAGAACTTGGGCAATCATTGAATTGTGTTTGAAAAGGTTTCCCTTTATCCCAGAACATTTTTCTGTGTGTTGACTTTCCTGTTTCCCTTATGTAAAGTGAAGGGGTTTGTTCACCTGTATTCTGATCAACCTTTCTCAGTGATTTACCTGTTGACAAAACTCAAAGTGTGTGTCTTTTTCTCTTGCTCTGTGCTATAGTGATTGGCAGAATGGTTTTCCCTGCCCTGAGTGGTTCTCTGTCCTGTTCTGATATGCCTCTGCTCCCCTGCTCTATTTTCTTGCCTTGATAGATCTTTACTCTTGGTTGGTTACTCTTTCTTTTTGATCACTTTCTTTTTAACTTTTTTTCACTTTATTTCTTTTTATGGTGTTGATTATATACTTCTTGTAAGTGTAATAGACAAAATAAAGGGGAAGCTCTAAGAAGGGGACAATACTTTATTGATATGGATATTGAGGATTATATAGTATTTTGGTAAGCTGCATGCTGTATATGTATGTCATAGTAGTCATGGGGCTTGTCCAGGTAGTGTTCCTTGTAGAATTCAAGATGTTTGATCCCTGTATAAGATGGGTGGCTGGTCAGAGTGCTAATGATTAACTATTAGTTGGGGAATTACTCAGGGAATCACTTACCTGGAAGAGAGTGATTGTGGATATTGTCAAAATCAGGTTGGGGGTTTGCAAGGCTGTCACCTCCCTAAAGGATTGGGGTTGGGGTTAACTCTATATTAAAGAGTGATATTTTATGTTGGTTGTGTTTAGTTTGGCCATGAACTTAGGTGCAGCTTTACAGGCACCTGTCCATGGGAAGCCTACAGTCTAGATTTTAGAAAGTGGGTTGGGTATAGGAGCCTTGGATTTGTAAGTGATCTTAAGGGGTTAGAGATCATCCCTGGTTTATTAAGTTATGATGCCTTTTGGTTAAAGGTGGCTACAGTTGAGTAGTCAGGGGACTATAGGAGTGGGGTCTGGGGAAGGTGGTCATTGTTGATGTGAAGGACAAACATGGGATTGATGATGGATAGAGAGAATATGGCCAAGAAGCATATGCAGTCCATAGTCGAGGTGCGGTGAGTGCCAACAATGAGGGTGGAGAGGGACATTGCATACTCGGGAAAAAGGGAGAATAGGTAGCCGGCAATGATGAGGACAAGGGTGATAAGAGGTCTGAGGTGGGAGCGAAGGTACCGCTTGCGTAGGGATTTCACGAGCGTCCTTGGCTGGCCAATGTCTTTGGTCAGCTCGTGGGCACTGTCGATGGCGCTCTGCTTGAGGCGGCGATGATAGTGGAGCGTCACCAGGCTGTAGGATACCAGGATGATGATGGGGCACGGGAGGAAGAGAGCGACGTATATGGCTTCAAGGAAGATTTTTGCGGCAGTGTCATGGTGCATATACGGCATGCAGTATAGCCCGCTTGGCATCAGCACAAGAGGGTTACTGAGACCTTTGCTGATGATTTCAATCCACAGAAGGCAAAGGTAGACGAGGGCTACTGCCAGGAATGGTTTGGTGTTCAATTCCCAGCGGCGCACCACAACCAAGTAGCGGGTGGCGGATAAGGCAGTTGTCAGGAGAAGAGAGGCAAAGGTTGTCGTGCTAAAGAGGAACAAGTCAAATGTACAAAAGTAGGCGCTGCTAAGGCTTAGCCAGCCACCCAAGCGGAGTATCGATGCTGTAAACGCAAACCCACACGCCAGCATATCGAAAAGGCCAACCAGGGCCATGAAGATCCCATCTGCAGTGAAGAGAACCTGTCGCTTTCCTACCACATACACCACTAGACCATTCAGCAGCAGCCCAGCCAGCGATATCCCAACGAGCATTGCCTGCGCCCACGTCTGAAGCTCAGGAACGGCATACCAACTTCTCAAGCCATCCATTGCTAAAGACAACCATCTTACTATCTATCTTATGTATTGTTTCATGGACCCCAAATTAAAGGATCCCTAACCCGCAAAGCTGTTTTCATCAAAGTCACCACTTCTGCCGCACACTCCCCTCTTTCAACTGCTTGCAGATACCACACAGCGTATATTTACTAAACAGTTGCGTCTGATTTAACCATCCATCATAGCAGGACATGCAAGTAACCCAGCGTGAATCACAGCGCCAATTCCTTAAAAAGTAAACCAACCCCAACCATTTTATACCCCCTAAAAATCAACATTAAATTGGCATTAAGATTAAATTTAAATTAGGGATATGTTAATTTGGGACTTTCTCCGCGCATTCATGACAACTTCGGTAGAATTAGGTCTGAAATCGATTGCGGAGTTTGAGGGGTAGCCGCGGATGGCATTATTGATGAAGCTAATGAGGGGCTATGTCTAGCTAGTTATTTAAACCTTCTTGACAAATGAGATCTTTGGTTGTTATCCCGCGGATCAGGTTTGGTCAAAAACCTCGGTTGGCTGCACGTGCTTGGTTAAATTAAAAGTGGAGATATATTGAAACTTTGAATAGGCGGGTGAATTCGAAAATAGGTGGAAATGCTTGATTGTTTTGCTGAATAAATGAATTTTCAAGTGAGACAGGGTTATTGTGAGGGTGGAACGATAAAGTTTGTCATTTTACGGGGGTTCTTGCATGGTTTATTCATGTTAATGGCTTGAAAAAGCCAAGTCGGGATCGGAAGAGGTGGAACGCACGGAGTTTCTTGAGTTGTAAAGAATGAGTGTTAAATTTGGGTTATAATGAATGCGTTGAGCTTGGAAAAGGGAAAAATGAGATGAAACTCTTAGTTTGATGACATTTCTTTACAAAAGATATCCCAAAACTGAAATCTAAAATTTTACAATGGTGATTAGTCTGATGAAACTTTAATTAATAAACGGACATTTATCCTGATTAAGATTAAGCATATATATTAATTTTTGTCAACCTTTAAAGCTTAGTTGTCTTATCAATAAGGTATACGTAAGTTCACAGGAAATTCAAGTATGCAGCAAAAAACTATGCCTTTTTCTAAAACAACGAGAATAGCCTGCCGAAACAAAACTTTACAATCCACTTCAAAATAAGCCAAGAAACTTTGCAGACCTTAGCTAACCCAACCTTACACACCATCTCAAAAAGTATCCAGCGATCTCCTTTTAAAAATCATATTTAAAAATCCAACCCATCTGTCGTCGGCCGTATAGACAAGTGCAATCAGCATCAAGTTCTCCCTGTTCTCGCCCGTGTATACGGTAAAAACGAAACCAGATAGAAATGTCATGAAGTCAAACTTCTTGGTAAGAGATCAAGGAAAGGTTAACTACTAAGAAAGATGTGCTTCATAAAAGGGGAGGTAATTGTAACCTTGACCTTTTTAATTAACCTCATTTGAGGCCATGTCAATTTTTTTGCAACATCTACAATTACTCCCTCTCAGGGAAGCAATTCCCCAACTAACAATTAAGTCAGTGGCACTCTAATCAGCCACCCATCCTATACAGGGATCAAACCTTTTGAATCCTAAATGAAACACTACCTGGACAAGCTCCATGGCTATCATGATATATATGGACAGCATGTGGCTTCCTATGATACTATATAATCCTCAATATTCATATCAATAAAGTATCATTCTCTTCTTAATTTCCCCCTTTATTTCATCTTATGTACTTTCTAGAAGTATATAATCAACAAAATCCTGATTAGTTAGGTTGTGTCAAGTATACACTTTCATGAATTATATAGTATAGAATAGGGAAAAGGTTTAATAAACAACTATATCTTCATTTGATAGAAGAAGGACGACATAGAGTTATATTATGACTCACATGGCGCTCATAAACATCACAGCAGTCATGAAGCCCTATAAGATCTGGATTCTGTCTTAGAGCCCCCTTTAATTGGCAATCACAGCAATTCTGGGGGATATTTTTTCAAGGGGGTTGATCAGACATGTTACAGTATCCTCTCAAGGTCTCAGAAGGCCAAGCCTTAGGTACTTTCTTAAACATTTCCAGGAGGTGTGATAGGTATCAATCCAGTCCAGTCTTTTTGTCAGAAACCAATTCCTGACATCATTAATTATCCTCAAGGAATTGTTAAATTATTCAAAATTATGGTTTAGGATTTTCTAAGGACATCTCACCAATTTTCCTGATGATTGTTTTATCTCCAGGGTATTGTGAAACTCTATATTATTTATTAACAACACCCAACTGCAATGTTTCAAAGTTGTGATCAACTGAACTCAACTCCTTGCTCCTGATACATAATAGATGTGATTGAGATTTCCTGATGTTAGTCCTTATGGTTATTTAAGTGAATAATGCCCTTCCTTGATTCTTGTTTGTTTAATAAAACCTTTATCCTGTTCCCAATTCCCAGATTTACTGCTTGCTACTGTAGTTTAATATAGGAAACCTAGCTAGTGCCTAGAATGCTTATTACTAATATTGGTGGTAGCTTGGGTGTATTAGCTTTGCTACTATGTATGACTCTCTTTTGGATCTCCTATAATACTGACTCTGTCCTCTTGGTTGTGATTTCTGCTATGAAGAATGCAAGCACTACTGCTGGGTTAATGAAAATGGCCACCTTGCCTGAAATCAATATGAAATACTGGAAGGAGTACAGAGACCTGTGAAGTGGGTCCCTGACAGTTTAAACAAACCAACACTGGGGTACCACCTTGACATTCCATCTTAAATGATTTTGAGTCTAATAAATTATCCCTCAGCTATCCAGTCTTTAATTACTTTGTTGGCATATATTATCAATTGCTATCTTGTTATTTCCATAGGGACCTTCCTCAAAGGTTGCCTATCCTTTGTTATTTAGCTATTATCAATGGTTATTTATTTCCCCAGTTAATTCCAGGACGTTACCACGCTGAAAAGCTGTCTAAAGGTGTAGTGTCACCCTATTCCTTGTCACTTCCACTATCTATTTGCAAATCCCGTTGTATATGTGTTATGCACCCAGCCTAAAGAATTTGAAGATTATTAGGTTCCAGTCCCAAGTTTATAACTATAGAAGCTATTGTGCCCTGATGTTCTTAACCAGTTCACCATTCTTCATTATTGTGCCCAAGGTTCCCCAGTTAACGTCAGTTTCAGTTCAAGAGATTTTGAGTTTTCACCCTCCCAAAGTGTATGGTGTAGTTGTTTGATTGCAAACCAATGCTCACAGTGCCCCACAACTTCTTTCCTGGCAATGGAATTATCCTCCATCAGATACCCTACATTTCAAAGCTATTTTCTGTTCCTTAGTTCTTGTTTCATCTTGACTCCAGGTCTGTTTGTTTAAAGACATCTGGGATAATGATCTCTGTGCATTGATGCCTGTTGTTTCAACCGCAAAAATGTAAAGAGAGTCAGCCAGTTACATTTTGACTTGATCTTGGGTTTGAACTACCATCTAGTTATAGAAAACAACTTTGCTTTACTCCAGGTTATGTAAATGAATCAGTACACATACACATGTTTTTGGTTGATCTGCGGCATGTTGCTTCCACTGATAGATTAATCCAAAATAGAATCATATTGATTTAATGTTACCCCAGGTTTAATCAATCATCTAAGCCATATAATTCAACTCATTATTACCTCAGATTTAATCATTTGAATTCATAACACCTGGTATGATGGTTTATTGGTTCTGTTGCTGGTTCTTCCCAACGGTTATAATTCAAAATTCCCCTTTTCTATCCAAACATTCTAAATCTTTTGATGACCCTATTTGCCATGAGGTTAAGCTGATTTCAAATCTGTTGATCATCCAATTCACCCCTGAGGTGAAGCTTATGTGTAAATCCCCATCTATTGTTCTTGGCTTGCTGTCCGTCTGGTCCAATTGTTAAGCCGTTAATTCCCACCAATATCCAAGATCAACACTTGTGCTTCCTGTGTGTGTTGTTGAACAAATTTCTGAAGTCTAAACACCAAGGTTCATTTGGAATTAACTATGTTGTCAGGAAACTCCAAATAGACAACAACTTTTCTATTTCAAGTAAGTTGATCATCCTCTCCGCCCAACTCAATGCCCAGCATACTCAGCACCTGTAAGATAATCTCCTGGCTGATATTTTGGTCTCAGTTGTTAACCTGTCTTTATTTACTTGTGGTTTAGGGCTCAAGAACCTCACTGATGCCATTCTCACCCGTCTCTTCTTGTTCCTGCTTGCTATGCCTTTGCTTCTTGGATGCCCATCTAAAGTGTAATGACCATTTTTGCCATTTATCAGGTTATCCTCTTCACCTACAACCTTGGCTTTATCAAATATAACATTACCCCCTATTTTTGATCCACTGTTTATTGCAACATTTGCTGGTGCTTGATTGATCAGCTTGGAGAATCCTCCAGTTTGAAGTGTACGCCTGGAGACACATATTTTATGAATGGTCTAATATCTTCACTCTATGGTGGTTAAGTCTGGGCTTTCTGTGGTCCTCATTGCCTTGGTTAATCAATGATCCTCGTGCTTGGAGGGTGCTCTGGTCCATAGGAGAGGAGAGGATAGTGTCAGGAACCAATTCCTGACATCATTAATTATCCTCAAGGGATTGTTAAATTGTTCAAAATTATGGTTTAGGATTTCCTAAGGACATATCACCAATTTCCCTGATGATTGTTTCACCTCCAGGGTATTGTGAAACTCTATATTATTCATTAACAACACCCAACTGCAATGTTTCACAGTTGTGATCAACTGAACTCAACTCCTTGCTCCTGATATGTAATAGATGTGATTGAGATTTCCTGATGTTATTCCTTATGGTTATTTAAGTGAATAATGCCCTTCCTTGATTCTTGTTTGTTTAATAAAACCTTTATCCTGTTCCCAATTCCCAGATTTACTGCTTGCTACTGTAGTTTAATATAGGAAACCTAGCTAGTGCCTAGAATGCTTATTACTAATATTGGTGGTAGCTTGAGTGTATTAGCTTTGTTACTATGCATGAATCTCTTTTGGATCTCCTATAACACTGACTTTGTCCTCTTGGTTGTGATTTCTGCTATGAAGAATGCAAGCACTACTGCTGGGCTGATGAAAATGGCCACCTTGCCTGAAATCAATATGTAATACTGAATGGAGTACAGAGACCTGATCCCTGTGAAGTGGGTCCCTGACACTTTTTATACAGGTAGTCATAAATCTCCCTGGGCTTGCCTGGCTTTGCATAATCCAAGAAGGTTGTGAAGCATCAGCTCTAGGGTAGACTTTGTCCAGATCCCTTTGGTGCGATAGGTGCTGTTGGGGTCAACTCTCACAAAAATTCCTGGACCTCTTAGGCCAGGGTCTAGCTCTTGATGGTTGTAGTCAACTACCCAAACTCTGTCCCTTGCTAAGTTCCTCCCCCCTTGGAGTGAGATGGCCTCTCTCAACCCATCTATTTTTCTTACTGGTTTGGTCTTTCATGCCAACCGTACATTTGGGTCATACTTCTTTGGTACCTTATTTGGGAGCAGCAGGTGTGGCCCCATATCACTTCTAATCACAGTTAGTCTATAACCATATACCAGCTCATATAGACTTTTCCCACATGGCAGTTTACTCAAGTGAGGCCAATCATTGATGCAGTTGATAGCATATCTGTCCAAAGGAGGGGATCATCAGCAGATATTTTTTCAAGGGCTTTTGGCAGAAATCCATTTAACCTCCCAACTCAATCATCCACCCAAGGGTGATCAGGGCGGCTGATCATGTGCAGTTTTTTCAGGAATAACAAAGTCTCTACAGTAAAGTACCAATCACTCCAAAGATCAATCAATCTGAACCCTTGGGCTTGGCTGGCCCAACACCCTGAAGCCATTTGGATTTGCGGCTGGGATCTGATTCCAAGGGTTCACATCCCACCACCCCCATCAGGAACAGAGCAGTTGCTCCAGATACAGTAGCTCTGGGGACCATGAAGGTGGTGGAGCTGGCCTGGGAATATCTGGGTAATCCCTTACCCATGACAATGCTGTGGCCTGCACTGGGTCAATTGGGACCCAGTTCCAACCCATAGAGGTGAACCCTAATAAGGAGATACCCGCTAATGAGGGATTCAGCCTCCAGAGACCTTGTCAGAATTTCTGCCCAGCTAGCATAATAGATCCCAAAGGGGCTGGGATCCAGGAAAGCAGTTTGGCCCAGTGTGGCGCTCCTGAGAGGTGGCCATAATGTGTCCTAGATCAAAGCCAGGGACCAACTGGGTTGGGGTACCATTATTTGAGTGACATTGATCTACTCCAAACACCCTTTATCTAGACAGTAGCCTGATAGACTCATCTAGAATCTTTCCTACTAGCATTCCATTGCTATAACTGTGCTGTGGTAGCTTAGTTACAAGGTGAAAGATAGTTAGAACCTTGATAGTGTCCTTATTGGGTTGTGTACAATTATATAACTTTTGTGAATTGTTTTAAGAGGAACAGGATTGAGACAATCAATCAGCTGGAGTGAGCAGGGGGTGACTTGATCCTTATAATGGGTTAAGTGCCAAATTGAGCTATCCACTGAGTAGAGATTGGCAGTGGTTCTTGTTGCCTTGTTTGAAAGTTTGAGTTGACTTCTATATTTGTCTTTGAGAGGTGGTGAATCCTGCTTGATTGGCACAGGGAATATTGTGTGGAACCTTGCTGGGAATCATTCTGGCTGTTTTGGTACCTTTTTTGATACAGAATTGACCAAACAATCAAGAGGATCCAGTTTGGGAGTTGGATTTAGCTTTCTCCAGGCATTTTAAAGTCTGGGGCCAATGTGACAGGATTGGGATCTAACATAGTAAACCTGTCAAGTGCCCGCAACAAGCTCAGGATCTGAGCGTACTGTCTGCCTCCTGCACACACATGAAGCAGGAGAAGGCAGGGGAAGATTTCTGAAAGCGGTGGCGATTGTCTAAAATATCTCTTTTCCAGATATCTAAGATCTCCTCATATTAAAGCATCATTCAATACTTGAGTGAATGAGTTGTAATGGACTCAATAAATGGGCTTTGCAGGAATAGGCCATTGATGGCCATAAAAAGGGTTGTTTTTTAATCACAGCAGTCAGTGTTATTATGGTTGTTTGCTTTTCATCTCTTTTGGGTGCTTATTGAAGAAACACATATGAGTATCATGCAGGAATAAAATGAGCCCTGTGATGAATGTACCATGTGGTAATAAAATTATGAGATTAAGTAAGGCTATAATATGGGTTTGATGCCAAATCACAATGGTAGGGGGTTCCTCCTTTCATACCTGTTTGGATAACTTGTAGGACAAACAAATATGAGGTAATTTAAAAAGATTGGAGGCATAGACCATTATTGAGGTGGCTATTTGGGGAAAATTCTACTGGACCTCAATGATATGGAGTTTGTGAAGTAGATATGATTACTCTTTATTTTTTGATACCCAGGATAACCACTTGAGTTTGAAAGGGTAAATGAATACTGGGTGTATCAGCTCATATAATGAATATTTGTAGGCTCACTACTATTGTCTTATAAAGTGATTGAAAAGCAAGTCACTATGTTATTGCTTGTTTTAGTAAAGATCTTGGTGTCCCCAGTGTTGTAACTCTAATTGGATTTAGTTAATGTGATATCCAGATATAAGATACTGTAAATTCAGCACCTGAACGTAAAAATTCAGGATTGTCAAATCCTTGGTCCAAATTTCAAATCACTTTTGTGGGATAGCCTTTTTTTAATTAAATTGATTTTTTTGGGTATTTATTTGAATATTTGAAAATGCGGGAACTCATAGACACTTTGCAAAGTTCAAGTTGAGCTGCATATTTCCTATGGACAAAATGAATTAACTGGAATCAGATTTGAAGCGTTCAAATTCATCAGCCATTTTCATTAAGTTTACTATGTTTTTTAAAATTGCGGGATTGTCAAATCCAAGAACCAAATTTCAAATCACTTTTGAATTCCACTAGTAAACTCAGATATTAATTGCAGGAACTGGAATCCAAATTTAATGTACAGTAAGCACACTAGGAAACACCAACCCAAATCAAGAAACTCCACCACAACTAAAATCAAATGAAAAACTCAATCTTGATAACCATAATTAGACATAAAAAGTTATTAAACTTTAAAATCATCCAAACCCAGAAAGTATACAATATTATTCACTTCAAATTATGGATATAGAAACTCTGCTACTATTCAAGGCTATATCAAGAGAAAACAACTTCCATAACTAAACCAATAACTCCAAATAAATACATATTTAATCTAAAATATATTTTTTATTTTATTTTTATGGACTGTCAATCACATTCCCAGCCCGCTCCTGCACCAGCCCGTGGGGCAGCCTGTCCACAAGGGCGTCCCAGAGGGTCCAAGAACAGACCCAGAACCCAACTTGAAGGGAGTCATGTCAATACACAGGCCTCAAGGTGTCATTGCCAGCCAACCACCTCCCGCGTCCCAGGCCCAATCAACCAGCTTGAATCCCAGGCAGAAGCCACTCTCAAGGCCTCCTACCAAAGTCTCCTACACCAGGGTCACCGGGAACACTGAGGTTACTTACATCTCCACTGTGTACCCAGTTGTCACCCGGCCCCGCACTCTTGACCCAAGAGTTGCCACTTCCTGCCCCCGCGTCTTTGACACCTCTTATGAGCCATTGGCCACCGCTGAAGAGCCATCTGCGCTTGTGATCTATTCCACCATTGACAGCGCCAGCGCAACCAAGCGTGATCCCACCTTCTACATGAAGGTCCCCGTCCCCTGTGTTGAGCCTGGTAGCCAGGATGCCGTGGTACCTGCCAAGGGCCGGCATTGGTTGACAGATAGTGAGTGTGAAGCTCTCCTCAACTGCTTGAATGGGGGAATGGTGGTTTGGGATGTTGCATCCTGATTTGGTGTCATGGCCAGATACATTACTGACATCAACACCAAGTATGGCAATACCGGCAAATTGCAGAATCCACCAAGGCTAAGCGGCAGCCCAAACTCCTTCATCCTTAAAATATTGATGCAATCAAGCAGTGGGTAGCCAAGGATTGCCACCTGGACACGCTTGCTGTCCAATCAATGCTTGCTATAGAGTTTGGGCTTTCTGTTTCTAAAACCCTTGTTTACAAAACAATGGTTGATTTGGGCTTCTTTTGGAAGGTGCTTGGAGTTTCTCCGTGTAACAGAAATAGTGAAAAGACCATCAAGGATTGACACATTTATGCCAAGACATATCTGGCACTAAAGGAGACTGGGAATGTCCAGTTCTTCTATATCAACAAATTGTTGTTTTCCTCCTCACTCAGGTCCAGGCATGGGTGGGTTGAGAAGGGGTCCAAGGACGGTGTAGCCCATTGTGCAGCTGTCCGTTCCCAGACCTATTCAATGGTTGCGCTTCTTTGTCCTCGCAGGTTGGATTAATACCAGATGATTAAAAGCTCCCATAACAGCAGGACCTTTCTTGATTTTCTCCAAGTTGTCAAGGAGTACCTTTGGATAAATTATAGCAGCACAACCAATGTTGTTGTGCTTGATAATGTTGGGCTCCATAAAGTGGATCTGGTTGTGTCCGAGTTCCCCCCCATTGACAAGAATAGCCACTCCTCCAGCCACCACCTTGCTGATTGTCCAATGAGACTTCTCTTCCTCCCGCCATATTCCCCATTCCTGAATCCAATCAAGGAGGTGTTTGGTTGGATCAAGAATAAGGTGAAACAAGGCCTTCCTCAGGACACCAGGGACCTATTCAATATTCTTGAGGTCAGCCAAGTTGCAATGCCACCTGATGTGGTGGCGGCTTTTTACAAGCACTCGGAATCCTTCCTCCCTAAAGCCCTAGCCTCTGAGCCAATCAGATAAATGGGCTCTCCGGTTTACTTTGTTCTTATTTTTATTTATTTTGTTTTTATTAGGTCTCAAAAATTATTATTTATATATAATAATTTGAAGTGTGATTGTATTATAAACATATAAGAATACATAGAAAAGGTAAGTAAAATTAACTATACTAGGTATGAAGAATATATTTTTATTATAATGCACTAAATATTGTATTGACTGTTGCGCTAACAAATGAATAAATTAAAAAAGATAGAAATAAGATTTTTTATTTAAATAATTGTTAATTGTTGATAGTACTTTGGCTTTTTTACGCCACAAATTGGACCTTGTGTGTCATCATATGATCCTTGTTATTTCAGTGCCACTATAGCCACACGACACAACAACCAATGATTTTTATATAATCCTTATTAATTTGTACTTAGGATGAAGTTCAAGTATATTGAATATGTGTATCAAATCATATTACAAGGAAAAGGTAATTCGAGTTGTAAACAATCATTTGTTTAGAAAAATAGTGGAGCAGGCCACATGATGAGGATAAATTCAATTCTCCAAGTTTATCTTTGTGATAAATGGACCCGTACTCAATGAGTAATAAATAAAAACATTTTTAATTCTTTTTTGTTTGACGTATTGGCAACTATAACTAAAGTCTTTTAATATACTTAGATATATTATTATTATAATTTATACACTAAAATTTAAAATTAAAATATTAAATTAAAATATTAAAATTAAAATATTAATTATAAATCTTAAAAGTTAAATATTTAAGTTTAAATAACCAAAATATAATAATTTTATTAAATTGTGATTTATTCAATATCAAAATATTTGATATTAAATATGTCAATATTAAAGATTTTAACAGTGAATATTTTAATATTTAAAAATAAAATAAAAAATAAAAGTTTTTTTTGCAAGGGAAAATTATTTATTGGGGGAATGTGAGTTGCAAGGGGAATGTGTTTATTCTTGGGAATTATACCCCGAAATTAAAATTTCAGCTAATGCATCTAATTGGGACCACATACTCTTCTGTATGTGGTGGATGACTCTGGTGCTCATTGCTAGAGGGGTGGCGCTCAACACCCCGGTGGTGGCCGACCATCTTATAAAAGGCAAACAGGTGAGGAAATCCACTAGCAGGTTTTTTTGGGGGGCACTTAGTACCTGTACAGAGTTGCCAATGCAAATGAATCATATAGGACGTGCTCAACTGTCCTGTATCCCTGAGGTGTTTTCTGGCGGTCTAGGGCTACACAGCATATGTCAATCTGTATAGGTACATCTTCTATTTTTTCACGTTTGCTTTCAGTATGCAATGGAGCAGGATTCCCAGGTACACCACAACATGGATCCTTTGCAAGGTATATTTTTCTGAGAACATGCACAATTTCTTGAAAGTCTGAACTAACCTATTGATATAGGACGTTTAGTTGAACTTGAAGAGGGTTCTGGGGGCGCCCAACTTGTATCAGCCCCCCAGGCCTTGGCAAACAATATCAATAAAGGCTTAAAATTATTCATGAGGACTGCATCCCTGACTTTGTTTGATAAAGCTTTAAAAATTTCATTAAAAATTGCAGATTTTAAATAAACATTTCCAATTTGAAAGTCAGTTTTTATTAATTTTTTTGTATTCATTGATAATTGTGAAGGGGAATCTTTGAACGCTTTCATAAATGTATTCATCAAAGTTCACTTTTATATCCCCGCAAATTTCATTCATTTCTTTGATTTTAATTGTTGATCCTAGTTCATAGGCCTCCCTTATCCATGGCGAGCACCCCGCGGGTGGTTGATAATCCCTATCTTGAGCTTCACTATTAAAAAACTATTGATATTCTGTTGAAATATTTTATTTATTTTATTCATTTGTTTTATAGGGGCCATCAGTGACTGGTAGCCCCTATAAAACTAACTCAGCGTAAAAGCCGCCACTTCCGCACCTCATCCCCATCCCTTGGTGATGACTAAAAGAAATATAAGTTAAACATAAAAAAACTTACTAATTGTTTCCCCTGTGGCCCCCTCAGCCACAGGCACCATATTGGCAAACTTTATGAGCGTTGGATGCTCTTCATTAATTTTCTTAGGCTTAATTTTTCTTATTCTTCTTGCAACTTGTGCTTCCTCTTGATTTTCATTTGATAAAGCTTCTGTATTTCTTGATGCGCTTCTGCTTCTTTCTTGGGTTTCATTTTCATCTGTTTCCATTTGGTCGGTTTTCTCTTTGTTGGTGTTAATTTCCTTTTGAATTTCTGTTCCTTCAATTAGTTTGATCTTCTCTTTGTTTTCTTTGGCCCCCTGCCAGAACTCCCACAAATTGTAGGCCGTGTTGTTGAATTCTAGACTTGATAAATAAGTTCCCTGTAGATAATGTGATTTTTCTTTATTCTTTTCATCTACAATATTTCCCAACTTATCCAGAGAATCTTCTTTTGACTGTATCAGTGGCTGGCCCTTGTTACCCAGCTTCCCTGTCACTATTTCCCTGATATTTCTTTCTATCTCAACAACCTTTTGAAGGTGTGCTTCTAATTTGTTGACTAAGTTATAGATTGTTGACATATTGTTCAAATTCCATCAAAAAACTGGTTTTTATAGTACTATATTCAGCGCATACATATTTTTCATCATCATTAATAAATTAAAGACAATAAACGTAAATATTGCATTAAAATATTGCAATTAGACTTCAACTCTTGATATTTTGATACTATGTCCATAACTCAATGCATTTTGTTTAATAAAAAAACCATTGCAAACTTGGCCTTTTCTATTATAATTTTATGAAATGGATTGTGTTTATATTAGAGAGCCATTAACACTTAGTACAAATAGTGATACATAGTGCATTTTACAGCCTATATATTTACCTATTGGTAATAATTATATAAACTTTTCAGTCAGTTTTTGTGAGGTAATAATAATGTAATGTGTTAATAAATTACTGTTTATTGTCATTCATTGGATGATTTTCTTTGCTGTGGCAATTGTGCATTTTCTGATATTTCTTCACTAGTATCCAATTGGTTGGCTTCACATCCAATCACACAGGCAATAGGAAAACAAGCCGCCACCCCAACCACATCCAGTCTTGGGGTGGCAGCTTGTTTTCCTATTGCCAGTGCAATTGGATGTGAAGCCAACCAATTGGATACTAGTGAAGAAATATCAGAAAATGCACAATTGCCACAGCAAAGAAAATCATCCAATGAATGACAATAAAAAGTAATTTATTAACACATTACATTATTATTACCTCACAAAAACTGACTGAAAAGTTTATATAATTATTACCAATAGGTAAATATATAGGCTGTAAAATGCACTATGTATCACTATTTGTACTAAGTGTTAATGGCTCTCTAATATAAACACAATCCATTTCATTAAATTATAATGGAAAAGGCCAAGTTTACAAGGGATTTTATTAAATAAAAGCCATTGAGTTATGGACATAATATTACAATATCAAGAGTTGACATCTAATTGCAATATTTTAATGCAATATTTACGTTTATTGTCTTCAATTTATTAATGATGATGAAAAATATGTATGCTCATAATTTTAAGCTATTTTTAAAATGTACAACATTGTATTAATTATGGTAAATGTTGCTAATGTAAAAAGAAACTATTATTAATTATGCTTTGAAAGAGAGATATCAATTTTAATAAGTTGCCACAAAGAAAAGATTTATTTACTAATCAAAGGACGGGAAGGGAAGGAAATGGGCAGAATGGACATTGCCTTCATCTGCACCTGTGAAAGGGGAGGCATCAGAGATAGTGGGGAGGGAATTGATAGTGGCTTGGGAGTCAGGGTTGGAAGGCAGGTGGCTTGATGGGGGGGCTGGGGAGGCAGGGTTTGTTGACTGGGAAGGGGCAGCAAGAGCGGTTTGCTTCAATTGCTTGAATTCTTCTTCTGTCACATATACTGGCTTGAAAAAACGGATGGACTGGCATGGGAGGAGACAGGGGTCCTTTCTGGACTTATCACTATCACTTGCATAGAAGATGATGAGATCAAATAAGTCCTGGACGGACGCAGAAGGGAAAAGCTCATACCCCTTATCAATCTGGGTGCATAGTTTGTTGTAGGTGGCAGGCTTTAAGCTCCTGAGGGCAGAACCAAAATTGTAAAGACATACATCTGCAAGATGCATGTTGGCATAGTTGATGGGGTAGGACCAGCAGGTATGCCCTGCAGCCCTGATTTCTTGGGTAGCCCATTCCTGCTGCTTCATCTCCGCACTCAATACAACTGTGTGCACGGTGTTTTGTGTGGCCCACTCCTCCAGCATGGCCTTGAGCTCCGTCTGGTAGGCATACCCATCTGCAGTGTTTGATATTGCCAAGTAATAATTGACGCCCAATGGGGAAACTGCCAATAAAACCCCAACAAAACGATACAAGATTGGGCCACGCTTGTACACGTCAGATTGGATGCGCTTCTCTCCAAAGTCTTGGATACTGGCTGAGATCTTAGCATACAACAGGAATATTACGTCATTAAAGGCCCTCATTGGCCTTCCTTTGATAAAATTAATAATTGTTGAATTGTAGGGGTTGGTATCCACCAAAATGGGGCCCCTGAGAACTTGATTGGACAAGATTCTAGCAGCAACCATGACTCCGTGCATCCATGAATTCACTGTTCTTTTGTTGGTGAAGATGCTGTGGAGTCCCAACTGGAGATGTACCTGGACCAGGGGCATCTGCGGGTCACATTCCATAATGGCCATCATAAGGGGATGAGCTGTATCACCTTTGGTTGAGGTACGGGCACCAGTTAGGGTCTTCTTGGTGGGGGGCCACAGTTGGTGTGAGCTTGCAGGGTTGCAGCCACAGTTGACTTTTCAAAACCCATTGCGGCCGCAATTTCCCCAAGGGACATAAGCTTCCCTTGCTTTTCAACCATTTTGAGAACAATTTCTGGAGTTATTAGTTTTCTTTTGCATCTTACAGGCTGATTGGCTGGGGGAGGGATGTGTTCATCTTGGGAACTGGTCAATGCCATCTGATTGGCTGTTTTGGGGTTCTGGGCTCTCTGGGTGACCCCATGGCTAAAATGGCTGGTTCCAGATGCCATTGCTGATAAGAGACTTGGGTTAACAGCTGCCTGTGTGTGATGGGCAAACAGGGCCATGCTTGAGGATGCGGGAGAAAGAACACACTCCTGGGTAGTGCTTGCAGAGGGGCCTGCAGGTTGGGAGTGACCATAGACAGAGGCTTCACCGTTAAGAGACCCAGTGTAGCCCTGCATAATTTTGTCAAGGCCAGGGAACAGCTTGTTGACTTGGTTGTTGTTGAAAGAAGACATAATAAAAAATTTATTATAATTTTAAACTCAGAAGAGGAATGTATATTTTAGTCAATTTTATTGTTATATATGTCAATTTTGTGAATATTACAATCTAAATTTTAGCCAACCTAAAAGGGAATAGTGTGATTTTTGAGAATTCCTATGATTCCTAAAAGAATTTGCACAAATCCACTCTAGATCCTTTAACATCCTTTTTGAGACACCCATAAATTATATTTATTTCAAATTCATTGCAATTATGATTTGAAACTTGGTTCTTGGATTTGACAATCCCACAATTTCAGATTTGTTAATTTTCACATGATGTCTATGATTTGTTTGATATACAGGAAATCTTAAATTGTACATAAGAATCCTGCATTTCTGATTCATGTATCCTGCATTTGTTTGTTGGGTTTTGTCTTTTGTTAGTTGAGTTATCTGCTCAAGAGATTCAAAATTTGCCAATTTAAATAAACCAAAAAAGTCAATTTAAATGGTTACTTTTATTAAATATTTTAATTATCACTCAGCTGAGTTGCCCGCAAAAGTGATTCAAAATTTGGACCAAGGATTTGACAATCCCACATTTTTACGTTCAGGTTCTGAATTTACAGTACAACACAATAGAAAAATCAAATAATTGTGTAATTGCTTTGTTATTTTAGTTTATTAGATCCTAGACTCAACTTTAAGCATTATCAATGTGATAATTGAGTTGTCTAATAAGCTTAAATTTTATTTGTCTTTACTTACACTAAACTAGTTGGAATTATGAAAATAAAAAGCCACATTTATAATTCAGTTAGCTGTGTGAAACCAATTGTTCTTTTGCCCTTCCATTATCCCTGTGACACTTCTTCCTCACCCGCCTTTAGTAACACATCTGCATAGTGCCTCCTGCCAGCTAATTGCTGCTGCTCTTAATTCCTGTCTATATAAATTTCTTAACCATAAGCCAAATGAACAGTTTTGATCTTATACTTTATTTTTCTTATTATATCAAAGGTTTTTTCTACCAAGCAAGCACAGTATCAAAGGTTTAGAATTAAAGGCTAACTTATTGTGGAATTCTTGCACCCTAAGCAACCCCTTTTACGCTACCTGGGAAATGCTGAGAAGGCACACAAAAGATTTCTATAATATAGATTGCTAGGATGGAAAAAACATAACACTCTAAAGGGAAATTTCTCCCCAGGAGCTTTTCTACATTGGAAAAACACTATATAACATTGGTGAAATGTTGAAAGACTGGGAAAAATTAGCTCTTCAAAAGGTAGGAGTTAATGCTGTGTTGGTAGGGTTGAGGCAGACAAAGAATGTAAGAATTACAGCACCTTCCAGAGTTGAGGTATCCAAAGCAAAGCCTTTATAGAAAGATGGCCCCCAACATGGGGATTAAAAGTTTCTATAAAAGATTTGGAAGGAACAGGCTTTCTTTCTCTGGAATCTAATGCCACCTGCTTGGCATCTGGTAGAAAATATCCAGCTGAAACCAAGGGGATGAGGCAAGAATGATAATAACTCAATAAGAAGCAAATTTTAAAAATATTCTACTTTGAAATTTATCTATTTATTTGACTTTTAAAATAAAGTCTAATAGGACTCATTTATCCTATTTATGCATAAATTAAAGATCCAAAACAGGTCCTCCACTAGTGGCCAAGGTAAGGCTCCAATTCCAGAAAAGGTACTGGTCCCAATTTTTCCAGAATTGAAGATGTATTTGATCTGATTGGATGATTTATTATGAAGAAGTCATAGAATCAGATCAGCTTCAACCCTGATTTTTAGTGAAAGGTTAAAATTTCTACTTAGGAGTTGAAAAAAAGTTCAGATGAAAGTAAAGCGCTTCAAAACAGTTGACAAGGGAATCATTGGTTGAGTTTGAGGTCTATATTACTAATGTAGGTCATTGGTGAAAGATCTTAGATCTTAGATCTTAATCAAATGATGAAGGAAGTATAGAAGGAATATTTTAGGGTTTTATTAATATAATAATAAAAGCTGATTCTATGGCTAGGAATAAGATGTAAGGAATTTTTTGAGCTTTTAAAAGAAGAATTCTAAAGATTAAACACCTGAAACAAGGGCTGTATATTAGAAATTATACTGCAGGCAGTTAGATTTGCATGACAAGAGTATCTAGATACTAAGAAATAATTGAGATGTGATTAATCAGAAGTGGTTAAGATATTAAACCAATATAAAAGAAAGAAAGGACTAAAGGGACACATAACAGAGGAACTCCATGAGACAAAGTGATATTATAATACAATACCATAAAAGGTTTCTAAAGGGATCTTCCTTCTAAAATTAATAAATATTGATTATAACCTCTCATAAAGCTTCCCCTTTTAATAATACAGTGAATTTTCTTACCATATCTTACCCTAGCCCTGAGCAGGCAGAGAATTTTAGACAGAACTACAGGCTGATGAAACATAGCCAATCACCAGTGTTGAATTGTTGAAGATCACAAAAGATGTGAAAATTTTGACAAGAGGCAAATATTTTCTCAAAGGATAGCTTAGAGAGTTGTTTCAGGGTCTCTACCAACTACAAGGGTGGCATTAACAGTCATACTCAATGGTGTGTAGGATCCAGAAGTTACAGCCCCACTTAATGACATGTTCCCCAGAAGAATACTGCTGTTTGATGATTCCTGCTGCAAAACTTTAGAAATCTTTGACTCAAATTCCAAAAATTTCTGACTCAATATTTTATTGACATCCCTCTATTTTTGAGCATCTCCATGCTATTATTTTAACCAACTTTAGAGCTTTAATTAACAATTGGCTGCTTGCTTCATCTTACTAAAAATCTCATCAGATCAAAGCAATATTTTGAAAAAAAAATCCCAAGCAAAGAACTTGTTTTCTAATGCAGGATTTTCCTCCTTTGAGAAATAGTTGGTTTATAGTTCCTCAAAGAAAGTTTTTAATTATGTAAAATATTCACTAGTAAATGTTTTTTCTACTTTGAGGTCCTCACAAGAGTTCTCAAAAAAGCCCATATAAATCTTCTGTAGGGAATTATTATCCACCCTTGAGATCCTAAACCTGGCCCTCTTTAAAAATGAGACAGGCATAGTAAAGCTGTAAAAGAAAAGAGGGGAAAGAAAAAATTCTCAAGAATAATATTTTATTTGTTCTATTAGCTGCCATTCATATACTGTTTGGGTTACACTCAGATGAAAACCCCTCCTGTTTTGAAGTATTACCTAGATCTACCTAAAGATATTGTCAATTTCCTTAAAGCAGTATCCCAATCCTACTTCAAAAAGTATATATTCTTGATTCCTTAAGAACATTGTTGCAACCAAGCTCAATAACTTGCCTGAAAAGTATCTTACAGTACACAGAGGCCGCTCAATGAGTTGCTTCATTACTTATCAAACAACTTCTGCTTCCTGCCTCAGATGTTAAAAACCAGTGTGATACTTCCTAATAAGGAGTGCATCCAATTCTAGCCAAACACCCTTGGCAATCAATTTTTAAAGCCCAAACCATATTTGGATCATGCCACTAATGCCACCCCCTTGTGAACCAGTGAATGTTCTTTACAGTATATTAACTGTTGCTTTCTGATAAAGCTATCATTGTATATTGAATATATGTCCTTTCCCCTTTGGACTGTTGGGGTACTCCTTCAAATACTAGACTATAGCTAATTCAGTTGCAAATACATGGTTGGCCATTATCCTGAATCACCTTGATTCATTACCTGGACCTTTCATTGTAGCTTGAAGTATTATCTACTTCCTCTGATATATTTAACCTATTTCAATCCATGATCCAAGCTTACCCAAGCTCCTACTGGGAACCAGCTGATCAATCATAGAGATAACATCACCTTTACTTTTACCAAGTCTGATTTATTGAGCCCTGTGATGAACCCTATTTCACCATATTTGGGGCCTAATAACCTTGAATCATGCTGTTCCTTGAATCTGTCAAGATGTTTTAACTCCTGGAATCAACTCCTTTCAATCCCATCCCTGGGCCTTGATTAGCCTTCACATAAAACCAACCAGTTTACAATACACCTATCCTCCAAGCCTGATTTGGTTGGTTTTGGATTAATCTTGTTAATCAGCTTGGCGTAATTAGTTACAGGGATTCCTACCCTTATTTGTACAGTACTGAGGTTCTCAAGACCCCTATTTTGAGAGTTACTAAAACCTATCTATATAGGCATGAGATCTGGACTATGAACGTTAATGCTGAGAATGAGTTTGTTGAGCTAACCACTTAAAGTGACTGTTTTAGGGCCACAAAAGATATATACAAGGATGCAAGAACCATGCAGGAAATTTGGTAGAGCAGTTTGAATGGTTAGAGGTGTAGCATAATGCCCTTGATGCAGAGCTAGCTCAACTGAAGTATAGTAATCTAACCCAACTAGCCCCTGGTTTGAGCCAGGGCACAATTTGGTGGCCACTGGAGAGCTGGTGCACCATAATCATGTTCTGTCCTCATAAGAGATCAGCACTGGCCTATGTTACTGTAGATGCTTAGGACGCGCTGCAGCCAAACCCTTTAAAATATCCAAGGCTCACTACTGGTGGCCAAAAATGTTGGGCAACATTGAAGGAGCCCTAAAACGGTGCAAACTATGTGTAGTTATGCTTGGTATAATTTACCTCCCAGGTTGGTGTTTCTGATCTCCATGGTTCAACCATCAGAAGTATGGGTATTGGGAACTGTAGGACCCATAATGGGTGATATAAAGGAAAAGAAGTGCATAATTGCAGACATTAATTATGCAACAAGATGACCTATGGCATAAGCCATCAAAGGACAAATGGAATGTTGTGAGACAGTTCATTGGCAGGGAAACAGTTTCAGAGTTTAGAAATCCTGGAGTCCCTATAGAGGATGGAGGAAGGGAACTCACCACCAATGATACTTATGCCTACCTTACTAATGTCGAGTTTATACTTCTGGGAAGTATAATAAACGAAATAAGGGGAAGATTTAAGAAGAGAAGGATACTTTATTTGATATGAATATAGGTTAATATATAGTATCATGAAAAGCCACATACTGTCCATGTACATCATGGAGGTTGTGGGGCTTATCTGAGTAATGTTCCTCTTAAGTCATGAGGCTTGTTCAAGTTGTGTTCCTTTTAGGATCTGGATGTTTGATCCCCATAAATGATGATTGACTGATAGGAGTGCCACCAACTTATTGACTAGTTGGTGAACCTTTTGATGGGCTATTTGGTGATTTACTTGGGGCGTTAATTCCCTGAGAGGGAGTAATCAAAGATGTTGCAACATCTCCCCCTGAGGTAGTAGAAGGTGGAGCCTTGGGGATTTTCTTAAGAGTGTTGGGGATGCAAGCTTGGTATCAATCCAGTTTGGCATTAGAAACAGGGAGTCTGGAGTTTTGTTGAGCTGCTCTTGCTTTACACAGGCAGAGGCGGTTGTGGTGCATACGTTTCAGTCAGCTTGAGCTCCGATTCCTTTGATGAGGTAAGTGTTATTGGGCTTGACTTTCATGACAATGCCTGGTCCACACAACCCTGGGTCCAGTTTGTGTTGGTTGACAACCCAGATTTTGTCCCCAACTTGGAATCTCTCTTGTTGCAATGGGATTGCTTCCCTTTCAACCCTTTGATGTTCCATTTCCTCTTGGTCTTTTCTGGCTTGTAATATGTCAGGGTTCCCGTTGTCTGACACCTTTTTGGGCAGAAGTAATTGTGGCCCTGTAGGTATAATAATGAGATTGGTCTTTTGTCCATAGAAAAGCTCATAAGGGCTTTTTTCCTGTATTGCAATTAACTTGTGTTCTACAGACCATGAGTGCTGTTGGGAGCATGTCAACCCAGGCCTTTGGATTATTAGCTGATAACTTACTGAGGGCTTCTACAAGCGCGTCATTTAGCTGTTCTACTTGTCCATTTGCTTGAGGGTGATATGGGCTGGCTGTGATGTGTTTTATCCTGTTTTTGGCAAGGTAAACTTTGGTGTTGATGGCTTTAAGTTTGGTGCCTCCATCTATGATCAGGAGGTCAGGTTTTCCAAATTTGCCTATGATTTCCTTTCCAATAAATTGTCTCACATCATTGCCTTTAATTTCTTTTGCGGCTTGTGCCACAGGCCATCTGGTTGCATAGTTGATAGCTGTGATGATGTACTTTTTGCCCTTGTTCTCACCTGGCATTGGTCCCACAATATCCAACAACCATACCTTGAAGGGTTGTGTGATGGATACGGGTACTACTGACTTGGGTGGTGCTTTGGTTTGGGTGTACTTTTCACAGACTTCACATTGCCACAGTACCTCTCTGATATCATCTAACATGCTGGGCCACCAGTAGCAAGTCTTGAGATATTCATCCAAGTTCCTGCTGCGGGTGTGTCCCAAGTCTCTGTGGTATCTGAGGATGGTGTCAATCTTTTGAGCTGACAGAACATAGGGTACAGTGTCACCATTTGGAATTATTTAGTGTAGAGTAACATATACGTTTTTGAACAGTTGTTTGTTCTTAAGGACCTTTTCTTGTACGTCCATAGGTGTGCCTGGTGGGAAGCCTTCCTTGAGATTCCCCATAATGAGCATGGGCCAGTCAGGGTCACCATCAGCAAAGAGGGCATGTTTGCTGTATAGCCTTGATAGGTGTCAGGGACCCACTTGGAGGGGAATAGACACCCTAGCAGATGGGCCAAGGCCCCCACATTCAAACCTGCAATTACAAAGTCAATAGAAAGCATGACCATTGCAAGATGTCCATGATGCCCTAGGTAGGCAAATCTTCCAAACATAGAACTGAAACAACCAAGTATATAGTAACCCACCAAATAAACTAAGAGGTAAAAGGAAGCGTAAGGTCTAACAAGGATAGGTTCAGCAGGAGGTGAAGTAAACAAACAACCATATTAGAACTTGCGTCCCCAATGTCCAGAAGGGTATTTGAACCATCCATGGGCAAAGGATTCTTTTGGTGGACGTCGTCAGGAGAGGAGCTGTACCAGTCAGTTGTAGGAGTTGGGTTTTCCAAGGCCAAAAACACTGGCAAGAAGTAAACTAGAAACCAGGATAGGAATAGAATTCCTTTCATGGCTTCAAAAATGGAGTTTTATCAGAAAAGGAAGAAGTATCAAGAATAGGATAATCTTTATTGTTGGAACAACTAATTTTGGTAAAGTTGTTACACTTAAATAGCCTAAAAGTAGAGGCTGGGTGAGTTAAGAGGATATTGGGAGAGATGAGAGGGATTTTCCAATAATTTGCATAGATATGATGGCTGAAACTAATACCTGGATCAGCTGGGCATGAATTCTTGACTGTATATGTATTATAATAATATTTATAACATAGGCAGAGTAGAGATAAACCACAAGATCTTGGAAATTAAAGCGGTTTACATAAGGAACCTCAAGTAAAGTGTGGAACAGAGCCTTTATTTCATCTTCATATGATAGATCCAAGGGCGCCAGAATGGGCCAACTCAGCCAATCAACTGCTGAGCAGTAGGTGACGTTATCAATGGATGTACTACTCTTTTTGAAACAGATTCAAGGTTTGAAAGCAAAAATCAATTCAATTTAAGGTTTATAAATAGCTAAAGTAAGTTGTTTAGCTAATTTTAAACTAACAGTTGATGTTTTTGAAGGGTTTGAGTTTAAACCCCGTTCCAATCCCTAATTTTACAAAAACTAGTGTTTGAAACTTGGTGTCTGTGTTGTGGTGTATGTGCTATGTTGTTGCTGTGATCCATATAATTAAAGGAGTCAGGAAAGGAATCCCTGACACTATCCTCCCCAGGAAGGTCCTTCTCTTCCTGAGTGTCTTTGTAGTGTGTGAAGACTTTCAGTGCGTTCTATAGATTCTCTTCTGGTTCCCAGGAGTTTGATTCTACCTTGTAGCCCTTCCATTTCACCAAGTATTGACGTTTGCCTCAGGAGGTGCGGTGATTGAGGACGGCTTCTACTTCCCATTCTGGGATATGGTTAAAGATGATAGGAGGAGGGTCTCTATGGTCCATTTTAGATGGTAACCCCTTGAATTTAGACAGAAGGTTAATGTGGAAAACATCATGGGCAGAGGAGCCTTCAGGAAGTTTGAGTCAGAAGTTAACATCAGAGCGTTGTTCAAGGACCAGCAAGGGACCAATCCTCTTTGGCCCTAGTTTCCAGCCTGGAATATCCAGTTTGAGATTCTTGGCACTGAGGAATATGTAGTCTCCCACTTGGATGTCTTCTGGGGTTCTTCAATGTTTATCTGCTTGATTCTTATACTGTAGGACAGCTTTTTCCAGTTATGTCTTGAGTTGTTGATGATTCTTGAGTAAGGAGGTTGTCCATTGGTGCGCCAAAGGAATAGTGTCTTTGGTTGTAGGGTCAGAAAGGTCTTCTGGGTTATATCCATAGTTGGCAAAGAAGGGGGATACTCCAATATAATCATGGTTATTGGTGTTATAACATAGTTAAGCAAGTGGAAGTAAGGTTACCCAATCATCCTGTTGTAAGTTCACATAGCTCCATAGAAATCTTTCTAGAACTTGATTAACCCTTTCTGTCTGTCTGTTGGTCTGAGGGTGAAAAGATGTGGACATGAGAGTTTTCACCTGTAATGCCTTCATTAGGAACTGCCAGAACTTGGATATGAATTGTGTACCTCAATCCGAGATGATGTTGTTGGGAATTCTGTGGTTGGCAATTACATGAGTAAGGAGCATGTTGGCAGTGTCTTCTGCTGTTGCACGCTTGAAGGGCGTAAAGATTGCATATTTGGTTAGCCAATCTACTATAACAAAGATGCTGGTCATGTTGTCACTCTCTTGAAGATCCAAAATAAAGTTCATGGAGATAGAATACCAAAAACGCGGAGGAATGGGCAATGGTTTGAGTAGTCCTTGGGGCTTCATGGTGGAGGGTTTGTTGTAGCCACACAGCACACATGTGGTGGTATATTTGGCAGCTGTCTTCTTCAGATTAGGCCACCAGTATCTTTTTTAGATTCTCTTGACCATTTTGCAAATGCTTTCATGTCCTGTGAGAGGGGAGTTGTGGAAGCTTTCCAGGATTGTTTGTTGGTTTTCATTGGTTGGTACATAAAGGCTTCCCTTCCTTGACCAAGATTGGTTGTTTAGTGTAAGCCTGGTGGTGACGTTCTCCTTAGCCAAGAGTTGGGATGCTATGATGGCCAGGTCCAAGGTGGATAGATAGGATAAGGTCATGATGTAGAAGAGAAACTGATCTTCAGAGAGTATGGCACATTCATTGTGTTTAACGTAGGACTGACTTGGATCATCCAAATCCTCAAATCTACTGATGGTGTCTGGTACTACATTCTTGTGCCCTGGCGTATAACTAATCTTGAAATCAAAGGCAAGCAGATCTATAGCCCATTGTGCCAGAAGTGGGCTAACCTTCCTCTTCTCAGTGAAGTAGAGTAGATTCTGTTGATCAGTTCTGATTTGAATGGGAAATTTACTTCCTTCCAAGTAGTGACGCCAGTGGTCCAAGGATTTGACAATAGCAAAAAGTTCCTTCTCATATGTTTGGTAATTTATCTCTCAGTCAAGCATCTTATAGGAGTAGAACGCCACAGGATGGAGTTCACTATCCTCCCCAAGCTGCAGCAACACCCCTCCTAGGGCAAAGTCAGAGGTCTCTGTGTCCTAAAAAATTGGCGTTTAGGATCCGGACGGAGAAGGACAGGGGCCAAGGTGAATTGCTTCTTGAGGGTTTTGAAATGCCAGATCAGCTTCAGGTGACCAGACAAAGGGACCTTCTTGGAGGTAAGGTGTGTGAGAGGGAGAACAGTAGCGGAAAAGTCCTTGATAAACTTGCAGCAAAAATTTGCAAGGCCCAAGAAGCCACAAAGCTTGGTACATGTTGTAGGTCTAGGCCAGTCCAGGACTGCCTGGATCTTGGAAGGGGCAACTGCAAACCCTCCTGGGTTAATCTTGTACCCAAGAAACTCAATCTCAGTGACAAAAAACTCACATTTTTCAAGCTTACAGAACAGACAGCTGTCAATGAGTAGTTGGAGGACCTCTTGTAGATGTTCCGTGTGGGCCTCCTTGTTCTGTAACTATACCAGAATATTGTCAAGGTAGACAACAACACAGACGTCAAGTATAGGAAAGAGAACCTCACTCATTAGGTCTGTAAAGGCTGCAGGGGCGTTACTCAACCCAAAGGGCATCACAAGGTATTCATAGAGCCCAAAGGGAGTGTGAACTGTTGTCTTCCATTCATGACCTTCTGCAATATGTATCTGGTTATAAGCACTGTGGAGGTCTAGTTTAGAAAAAATCTTGACGTGAGTAAGTTGGTTGATCAAGGACTCTGCAGATGGTAAAAGGTTTTGGTTCTTAATGGTTATGGAGTTTAGTTTGGTGAAGTCTACAACAGGTCTCAAGGTCCCATCTGATTTCCCTACAAAGAACATGGGTGATGAACATGGGGAGTTGGATTGACGCATAAACTCTTTTGCTAATTTTTCATCAAGATGCGCCTTCATTGCAATTCCCTGTGCTTGGTTCATGGGGTAAAGCTTTCCCCCAGGTGGTTGAGGAGCCTGGTATCAAGTCAATTCTAAGATTGGATGGTCTTCTTTCAGGAAGGACAGAGAAGAGTTCCTCGCTAAAGGCTGTTTTTAAGTATTGAATTTCCTCTGGAATAGTATCAGGTGTTGGGCTCCCCACAAGAAGTAGAGAGTTTAAATACGCTGTGAAGTTCTTTGGTACTTGATGATACAGGTTTTTGAGAGGAACTGTGGTTGGTTGTCCGTGGGAGTGAAGTGTGACAGAGTTGGTGTCCCAATTGAACTGTAACTTGGCTTCCTGACACCAGGGAAAGCCCAAGACTAACAGGAAGGCCAAGTTGGAGAGTGTAGAGGTGGGTAGATGGTATGATTTCTTCCCCACATGAGCGTGGAGGGGCTTGACTAGGCGTCCTACTTGGGCAGGGGTACCTTCAGCAAGTTGTACCAAGGCTAGCCCTGAGGTCTCAAACCCTAACAAAGTCAAAAGATCTTGGTCAATGAAGTTCCCCATTGCTCCTGTGTCAATCAGTGCATAGCTGGACATAGTGCCAAATTTGTGGTCTAGAAAAATGGGCAAAATAGTGTATGTCAGAGATTCTTTTCCTGACTACTTGAATCTTGTTGACAACCTCTTACAAACACTTCTCTAAATCAACACCAGAACAAATACTTTAAGTATACCCAGTCAAAAACACACCACAACATACTTAACAGCTATATTTGTTTATTGAAACCCTTCCAGACCAAGATTTGAACTCAAGCAGCTACAGACAAGTGTAATGTTAGTTTAGAATCCTCTCAACCCGTTGATTTACCTTTTTATTATCCTTTGATTCAATTGGTTTTTGTTTTTGAAACACCTGTTGAACTCAAAAGTGTTAATAATAAGATTGTATACATCACTTGCCGCTTGGCCGTTGATTGGCTGCCTGGGATCATCCTGATGCTCTCAGATATAGAATCAGAAGATGAAACTAAGGCTCTGTTCTTAAGATTGACTAAGATTCAATATGAGCACCGCTTAAATTATAAGGATCTTGTGGCTTGTCTTGTTTCAGCTCCTCTTAATTTCATGATTATCTTACAACTCCTGCTCAACATCAATGCTCATATTGACCAGGTATTAATCTTAAACATGAAATTGATGCACATCCTTGTCAAATCCCTCTGATCTCCTCCCAATATCCACTCAAACTCCCAGCCTCCATTTTGAAGACTATTTAAACTTTTAAATCTTATTCACCTTAGTTGTTCCAACAATAAAGATTATTACTCTTCTAGCCACTCCTCCATTTTTGATAACACTCCTTTTTTGAAGCCATGAGGGGAATTCTCTTCCTATCCTGGTTTCTAGCCTACTTCTTGACCAAGGTGCACGCCTTGAAAAATCCAACTCCTACAACTGACTGGTATAACTCCTCCCCAGATGACACCCACCAGAAGGAATCCCTCGCCCATGGATGGTTCAAATATCCTTCTGGACACTGGGGACATAAATTCCACTATGGTCGCTCATTTGCTACCCCTTCCACTGAACCTACTCTGGTTAGACCTTACGCCTCCTTTTACCTCTTGACATATTTGGTGGGCTACTATCTACTTGGACAATTCAGTTCTATGTTTGGAAGATTTGCTTAACTAGGACAACTTGGACATCTTGAATGGTAACAGTTCCTATTGGCTTGGTAATAGCAGGCTTGAATGTAGGGGCCTTGTCCCATCAGCTGGGAAGTTTATTCCCGCCAAGTGGGTCCCTGACAGTTTGTTGGAACCTGTTTTGAGCTTCTTGCTTAGAAGTTCAGAACCAACCCCTGCAAATGCCTGCTCTATACCGCGATTATCAAGAGTATTGCGGTCATCCTGGCTACTACCATTTTCAGCCTGACCACCTTTTGTCTGGTTTGCCTTTCCCTGCAGACCAGAACTGCCGCTGCTGTCATTATAACAGCTCCTCAACAGGTTCAGAACCAAACTGTGGTACTAAACCAGATTTCAGCAGTATTGCCTGACAATGACAAAGGAAACAAGATCCTTATGCTCCTGGCCTTCTCAAAAACACTGTTTGAAATATTGCCGGCACAATTCCAGACTGACACACAGAAGGTTCATCATGTTGCCAAGAAGCTCACAGGCAATTCTAATGTCTGGTACGCCAAGGCCACCTTCCAAGGAGAGAAATTACTCAACAACTACCCTGCCTTTTGCAACTTCTTATTGTCTACTGTAGTTCCAGCACAGACCACCAAAGAACTCTTCAACCGCATAATGAACTTGTATCAATGCAGAATGTCCACCAAGGACTATATTGAAGAATTCTCTCACCTCAAAGAAGCAATTGGGATGACAGATGCCAAAGCTTGCTAACTTTTCCAGAAAAAATTATCTCTGGAACTCAAGAACTTCTTAGCCCACCATGTACTACCTGACAAGTTTTCTGAGCTTACAAAGAGGTATTGAAATGATCCTCCAAGGTAAAGCAGCTCCCTTCTTGGAACAACACCAAGACTATGCCCGCCTGTAACTTACCATCCCCTGCTGAGGTTCCAAAGGGATTAGTTCCTAAACCCGGGGGAGGTTATCAGTTAGCCCCCAAAGAGAAACAACGTTGAGTACGCAAAGGATTGTGCCTATACTGTGGACAGACAGGTCATTCCGCTAAAGATTGCCAGGCACTCTCAAAGTTACAAGCTGCTTTAGGCCATCTTCTTTTGACCACAGATGCCAATAAAGCTTCCACTCAGTCTTACGCTCTTTTTCCTGTTTTTCTAGACCACAAATTTGGCACAACATCCAGCTACGCACTGATTGACATGGGAGCAATGGGGAACTTCATTGACCAAGATCTTTTGACTTTGTTAGGGTTTGAGACCTCAGGGCTAGCCTTGGTACAACTTGCTGAAGGTACCACTGCCCAAGTAGGACGTCTAGTCAAGCCCCTCCATGCTCATGTAGAGAAGAGCTCATACCATCTACCCACCTCTACACTCTCCAACTTGGCCTTCCTGTTAGTCTTGGGCTTTCCCTGGTGTCAGGAAGCCAAGTTACAGTTCAATTGGGACACCAACTCTGTCACACTTCACTCCCACGGAAAACCAACCACAGTTCCTCTCAAAAACCCGTATCATCAAGTACCAAAGAACTTCACAGCGTATTTTAACTCTCTACTTCTTGTGGGGAGCCCAACACCTGATACTATTCCAGAGGAAATTCAATACTTAAAAACAGCCTTTAGCGAGGAACTCTTCTCTGTCCTTCCTGAAAGAAGACCATCCAATCTTAGAATTGACTTGATACCAGGCTCCTCAACCACCTGGGGAAAGCTTTACCCCATGAACCAAGCACAGGGAATTGCAATGAAGGCGCATCTTGATGAAAAATTAGCAAAAGAGTTTATGCGTCAATCCAACTCCCCATGTTCATCACCCATGTTCTTTGTAGGGAAATCAGATGGGACCTTGAGACCTGTTGTAGACTTCACCAAACTAAACTCCATAACCATTAAGAACCAAAACCCTTTACCATCTGCAGAGTCCTTGATCAACCAACTTACTCACGTCAAGATTTTTTCTAAACTAGACCTCCACAGTGCTTATAACCAGATACATATTGCAGAAGGTCATGAATGGAAGACAACAGTTCACACTCCCTTTGGGCTCTATGAATACCTTGTGATGCCCTTTGGGTTGAGTAACGCCCCTGCAGCCTTTACAGACCTAATGAGTGAGGTTCTCTTTCCTCTACTTGACGTCTGTGTTGTTGTCTACCTTGACAATATTCTGGTATAGTTACAGAACAAGGAGGCCCACACGGAACATCTACAAGAGGTCCTCCAACTACTCATTGACAGCTGTCTGTTCTGTAAGCTTGAAAAATGTGAGTTTTTTGTCACTGAGATTGAGTTTCTTGGGTACAAGATTAACCCAGGAGGGTTTGCAGTTGCCCCTTCCAAGATCCAGGCAGTCCTGGACTGGCCTAGACCTACAACATGTACCAAGCTTTGTGGCTTCTTGGGCCTTGCAAATTTTTGCTGCAAGTTTATCAAGGACTTTTCCGCTACTGTTCTCCCTCTCACACACCTTACCTCCAAGAAGGTCCCTTTGTCTGGTCACCTGAAGCTGATCTGGCATTTCAAAACCCTCAAGAAGCAATTCACCTTGGCCCCTGTCCTTCTCCGTCCGGATCCTAAACGCCAATTTTTTAGGACACAGAGACCTCTGACTTTGCCCTAGGAGGGGTGTTGCTGCAGCTTGGGGAGGATAGTGAACTCCATCCTGTGGCGTTCTACTCCTATAAGATGCTTGACTGAGAGATAAATTACCAAACATATGAGAAGGAACTTTTTGCTATTGTCAAATCCTTGGACCACTGGCGTCACTACTTGGAAGGAAGTAAATTTCCCATTCAAATCAGAACTGATCAAAAGAATCTACTCTACTTCACTGAGAAGAGGAAGGTTAGCCCACTTCTGGCACAATGGGCTATAGATCTGCTTGCCTTTGATTTCAAGATTAGTTATACGCCAGGGCACAAGAATGTAGTACCAGACACCATCAGTAGATTTGAGGATTTGGATGATCCAAGTCAGTCCTACGTTAAACACAATGAATGTGCCATACTCTCTGAAGATCAGTTTCTCTTCCACATCATGACCTTATCCTATCTATCCACCTTGGACCTGGCCATCATAGCATCCCAACTCTTGGCTAAGGAGAACGTCACCACCAGGCTTACACTAAACAACCAATCTTGGTCAAGGAAGGGAAGCCTTTATGTACCAACCAATGAAAACCAACAAACAATCCTGGAAAGCTTCCACAACTCCCCTCTCACAGGACATGAAAGCATTTGCAAAATGGTCAAGAGAATCTAAAAAAGATACTGGTGGCCTAATCTGAAGAAGACAGCTGCCAAATATACCACCACATGTGTGCTGTGTGGCTACAACAAACCCTCCACCATGAAGCCCCAAGGACTACTCAAACCATTGCCCATTCCTCCGCGTTTTTGGTATTCTATCTCCATGGACTTTATTTTGGATCTTCAAGAGAGTGACAACATGACCAGCATCTTTGTTATAGTAGATTGGCTAACCAAATATGCAATCTTTACGCCCTTCAAGCGTGCAACAGCAGAAGACACTGCCAACATGCTCCTTACTCATGTAATTGCCAACCACAGAATTCCCAACAACATCATCTCGGATTGAGGTACACAATTCATATCCAAGTTCTGGCAGTTCCTAATGAAGGCATTACAGGTGAAAACTCTCATGTCCACATCTTTTCACCCTCAGACCAACAGACAGACAGAAAGGGTTAATCAAGTTCTAGAAAGATTTCTATGGAGCTATGTGAACTTACAACAGGATGATTGGGTAACCTTACTTCCACTTGCTTAACTATGTTATAACACCAATAACCATGATTATATTGGAGTATCCCCCTTCTTTGCCAACTATGGATATAACCCAGAAGACCTTTCTGACCCTACAACCAAAGACACTATTCCTTTGGCGCACCAATGGACAACCTCCTTACTCAAGAATCATCAACAACTCAAGACATAACTGGAAAAAGCTGTCCTAAAGTATAAGAATCAAGCAGATAAACATTGAAGAACCCCAGAAGACATCCAAGTGGGAGACTACATATTCCTCAGTGCCAAGAATCTCAAACTGGATATTCCAGGTTGGAAACTAGGGCCAAAGAGGATTGGCCCACTGTTGGGCATTGAACAACGCTTGGAGTTTAATTTCCAACTCAAACTCCCTGCTGGCTCCTCTGCCCATGATGTTTTCCATAATAGCCTTCTTCCAAGTTCAAAGGGTTACCATCTGACATGGACCACAAGGACCTCTCTCCCATTATCTTGAACCATACTCCGGAATGGGAAGTAGAAGACATTCTCAGTCATCGCACCTTGTGAGGCAAACGTCAATACTTGGTCAAATGGAAGGGTTACAAAAGAGAATCCAACTCCTGGAAACCATAAGAGAACTTAGAGAACGCACTGGAAGTCCTCTCATGCTACAAAGAGACTCAGTAAGAGAAGTACCTTCCTGGGGAGATAGTGTCAGGGATTCTTTCCCTGACTACTTGAATCTTGTTGACAACCTTTTCAAAAACACTTCTCTAAATCAACACCAGAACAAATACTTTAAGTATACCCAGTCAAAAACACACCACAACATACTTAACAACTATATTTGTTTATTGAAACCCTTCCAGACCAAGATTCAAACTCAAGCAGCTACAAACAAGTGTAATGTTAGTTTAGAATCCTCTTAACCCGTTGATTTACATTTTTGTTATCCTTTGGTTCAATTGGCTTTTGTTTTTGAAACACCTGTTGAACTCAAAAGTGTTAATAATAAGATTGTATACATCACTTACCGCTTGGCTGTTGATTGGCTGCCTGGGATCATCCTGACGCTCTCAGATATAGAATCAGAAGATGAGACTAAGGCTCTGTTATTAAGATTGACTAAGATTCAGTATGAGCACTGCTTAAATTATAAGGATCTTATGGGTTGTCTTGTTTCAGCTCCTCTTAATTTCATGATTATCTTACAACTCCTGCTCAACATCAATGCTCATATTAGCCAGGTATTAATCTTAAACATGAAATTGATGCACATCCTTGTCAAATCCCTCTGATCTCCTCCCAATATCCACTCAAACTCCCAGCCTCCATTTTGGAGACTATTTAAACTTTTAAATCTTATTCAACTTAGTTGTTCCAACAATAAAGATTATTACTCTTCTATCTACTTCTCTATTCTTGATAACACTCCTTTTTTGAAGCCATGAGGGGAAATCTCTTCCTATCCTGGTTTCTAGCCTACTTCTTGACCAAGGTGCACGCCTTGGAAAATCCAACTCCTATAACTGACTGGTATAACTCCTCCCCAGATGACACCCACCAGAAGGAATCCCTCGCCCATGGATGGTTCAAATATCCTTCTGGAAAGTGGAGACGTAAGCTCCACTATGGCCGCTTTCTTGCTACCCCTCCCACTGAACCTACTCTGGTTAGACCTTACGCCTCCTTTTACCTCTTGACATATTTGGTGGGCTACTATCTACTTGGACAATTCAGTTCTATGTTTGGAAGATTTGCTTAACTAGGACAACTTGGACATCTTGCAATGGTAACAGTTCCTATTGGCTTGGTAATAGCAGGCTTGAATGTAGGGGCCTTGGCCCATCAGCTGGGAAGTTTATTCCCCAACAAGTGGGTCCCTGACAGCGTAAGACTGAGTGGAAGATTTATTGGCATCTGTGGTCAAAAAAGATGGCCTGAAGTGGATTGTACCTTTGAGAGTGCCTGGTAATCCTTAGCAGAATGTACTGTCTGTCCACAGTAGAGGCACAATCCTTTGCAGACTTGACGTTGTTTCTCTTTGGGGGCTAACTGATAAACTCCCCCGGTTTTAGGAACTATTTCCTTTGGAACCTTGGCTGGGGATGGTAAGTTATGGACGGGCATAGTCTTGGTGTTGTTCCAAGAAGGGAGCTGCTTTACCTTGGAGGACCATTTCAATACCTTTTTGCTAAGCTCAGAAAACTTGTCAGGTAGTACATGGTGGGCTAAGAAGTTCTTGAGCTCCAGAGATAATTTTTTCTGAAAAAGGTAGCAAGCTTTGGTGTCTGTCATCCCAATTGCTTCTTTGGGGCAAGAGAATTCTTCAATATAGTCCTTGGTGGACATTCTGCCTTGATACAAGGTCATTATGCGGTCACAGAGTTCTTTGGCGGTCTGTGCTGGCACTACAGTAGCCAATAAGGAGTTGCAAAAGGCAGGGTAGTTGTTGAGTAATTTTTTTTCCTTAAAGGGTGGCCTTGGCGTACCAGACGTGAGCCTTGCCTCTTAGCTTCTCGGCCATGTGATGTACCTTCTGTGCATCAGTATGGAATTGTGCCAGAGATGTTTCAAACAGTGATTGGGAGAAGGCCAGGAACATAAGGATCTTGTTACCTTTGCTGTTGTCAGGAGATACTGCTTAAATCTGGTTCAGTATCACGGTTTGTTTCTGAACCTGTTGAGGAGCTATTGCACTGGTGGCAGCGGCGGTTTTGGTCTGAAGGAAAAGGCAAACCAGACAATAAGTGGTCAGGCTGATGATGGTTGTAACCAGGGTGACCGCAAAACTTTTGATCAGCGCGGTATAAAGGAGGTAGTTTGAAGGGGATGGTTCTGAACTTCTAAACAAGAAACTCAAGATAGGTTTCAAAAAACTGTCAGGGACCCACTTGGCAGGGAATAAACTTCCCAGCTGATGGGCCAAGGCCCCCACATTCAAACCTGCAATTACTGAGCCAATAGGAAGCGTGACCATTGCAAGATGTCCAAGATGCCCTAGGTAGGCAAATCTTCCAAACATAGAACTAAAACAACCAAGTAGATAGTAACCCACCAAATCATAAGAGGTAAAAGGAAGCGTAAGGTCTAACAAGGGTAGGTTCAGCATGAGGTGAAGTAAACAAACAACGATATTGGAACTTGTGTCTCCAATGTCCAGAAGGGTATTTAAACCATTTATGGGCAAGGGATTCCTTTTGGTGGGCGTTGTCAGGAGAGGAGCTGTACCAGTCAGTTGTATGAGTTGGGGTTTCCAAGGCCAAAAACACTGGCAAGAAGTAAACTAGAAGCCAGGATAGGAATAGAATTCCTTTCATGGCTTCAAAAATGGAGTTTTATCAGAAAAGGAAGAAGTATCAAGAATAGGATAATCTTTATTGTTGGAACAACTAAGTTTGGTAAAGTTGTTACACTTAAATAGCCTCAAAAAGTAGAGGCTGGGTGAGTTAAGAGGATATTGGGAGAGATGAGAGGGATTTTCCAATAATTTGCATAGATATGATGGCTGAAACTAATACCTGGATTAGCTGGGCATGAATTCTTGACTGTATATGTAGTATAATAATATTTATAACATAGGCAGAGTAGAGATAAACCGCAAGATCTTGGAAATTAAAGCGGTTTACATAAGGAACCTCAAGTAAAGTGCGGAACAGAGCCTTGGTTTCATCTTCATCTGATAGATCCAAGAGCGCCAGGATGAGCCAACACAGCCAATCAACTGATGGGCGGTAAGTGATGTTATCACTGGATGTACTAACCTTTTTGAAACTGATTTGAGATTGAAAAGCAAAAATCAATTCAATGTAAGGTTTATAAATAGCTAAAGTAAGTTGTTTAGCTAATTTTAAACTAACAGTTGATGTTTTTTGAAGGGTTTGAGTTTAAACCCCGTTCCAATCCCTAATTTTACAAAAACTAGTGTTTGAAACTTGTTGTCTGTGTTGTGGTGTATGTGCTATGTTGTTGCTGTGATCCATATGATTAAAGGAGTCAGGGAAGAAATCTCTGGCAATAGGGTATCTGCAGTAAGCATTTCTTTGCCCAGTTTATATTTGATTTGCATGGGATATCTCTGTATGAGATTCATCCTTTTGGCTTGTCTCCTTGATAGGTGTTGCTGTATCTTGAAGAACACTAGGGACTTTTGATCAGTAAGCACTTTGAACGTCTGGGCTACTTCTAGATAACATTGCCATTTCATGAGGCAGTGTATGATAGCAACCAACTTCTTATTGTGTATAGGGTATCTTTGTTTGCTGTCTGATAGCTTCCTGGATTCATATGCCACAGGGAGGAAGTCTTTTTGGGCCTTTTGGATACAGAGGACTCCTCCTACGGCATAATCAGAGGTGTCGGTTTCTAGCTCATAGATACCCTCGCGGTTTGGGTATTGCAAGATGGGGGCAGTAACCATGCACTCTTTTAGCTGGCAGAAATGTTGATCTTGCAAAGGTGTCCAGACAAACTTGGTTGTTTTCCCAGTGATGGCTGATAGGGGGCTGTTAGGGTGCCCCAGTCAGGGATAAATCTGTGTACATAATCTATCATCCCAAGGAATGTGTGGAGCTTGCTCTTGTTTCTTGGGGCTGGCATCTCTGTTATAGTGCGTATTTTGTCTGGATTGGGCTTGATACTGTCCTTGCTAATTATGTGACCAAAGAAGGGGAGTTCAGTTGAGAAGAACTCACATTTGGATGGTTTGGCAATCAGTTGGTTTTCCTGCAGGGTGCAGAGGACTGCATGTACGTCTCCCCAGTGCTGTTGTAGGTTGGGACTATAGATGATGATGTTGTCTAGGTAGATGATTGCTCTTTTCCCAATGTGTTCCTTGAATACTTCATTCATGAAGGTTACAAAGGTACTGGGAGCGTTTGTCATGCCAAAAATTGAGGACAACACATTTGAAGGATCCATATTTGGTTCTGAATGCCGTCTTTGGGATGTCTTCAGGTTTCATGCAAATTTTGTGGCAACCTGCTGCAAGATCAATTTTTGTGAAGATTTGGGACCCCCAGGGCGTCAAAAAGGGCGTCAATAAGGGGTAGGGGATACCTATTCTTAATTGTGACCTTGTTGAGCGCCCTGTAGTCTGTGATCAGGCAGAGTCCTCCATCTTTCTTTGCTACAAAAAAGACGGTGGTGCCAAAGGGTGATTTTGAGGGTCTAATGAGGCCTTTGTTCAGAGCCTTTTCAAGTTAGGCCTTCAGGGCGTCATCTTCTTGGGGTGTTAGGCAGTAGATAGGGCGTGCTTTGGGTAAACTACCTTTGAGGTCAATTTTGTGTTGTATGCCGTGGTCAGGAGGTAGTCCTGGCAGTGTTTCTTGGAAAACAGAGGGGAATTTGCTCACTAGCTGGTATTGGATGTGGTCCTCTTCATATTGAGTCTCTGTATTTTTAAAGTGGATAACCTCATACATGCAGGAGCTCTAATTGATTTTGCTAGGGCTAGTTCTCTCTTCTGTTTCCACAGTTTTCAGAAATACATGGTCCCTCATAAGCGTATCAAGTTGAGCTGGGTAAACATGGTGATGCACTTCTCCTTTTTGTATAGTGAGGGTAGCACTATCTCAGTTAATGTGAGGTTTGGTCTTTCTAATCCAGTACAGGCTAAGTATAACATCATACTTGGGGATTGATATGATTGGGCCACTGAGCATGGTTTGTAAGTCTCCAATTTGGGCACGGAAAAGTTTAGCCTCTTTTTTGACTGGCATGCTTCTGTTGTCTGCCATGATGACTCTCCTGACATTGCTTCAAACTGTTGGTAATTTCATAAGGTTGGAAATTTATTTGTTAACAAGGGATTGATCTGCTCCAGTGTCAAATAGTGCTGTGCCCTGGTATCTGCAAAAGCAGAAAGGATAAGTAAGGAATTTATTTCCAGTTTGGGCAGCAAACAGTAGAGGATTGCTGGAGGGTACTTGGATCATGGTAATTGATTCCACATCCTGGTCCCTGTACAAGTCTTGTGAGTTGGGGGAGGGTGGCTTTCCTAAGCACTCCCCTGAGCTTTTCCCTCCTTGTTGGTATCCTTGGTGCTTTCCTGGTTGGCTTGGGAAGTACAATTCCCAGTTCAAGGGTGGGTGTTGTTAGCTTGGTTGTATTGCTTATTGGGTCGAGGATTCTTCTTAGCTTAAGGGCTCTCTTTGCGCTTGCTGGTTGCGTGTAGGTTGTCAGATTTTTGCGCTGTGTGTTTCCCTTCCAAGAATACATCTTCAAGGTTCTTGTAGCAGTTCATGTCAAACTGACATCTAATGTGTGTGGGAAGGCCATTTTAGAATTCCAAGTGTGGCCCAGGTTCATCAAAATTGATGGTGCCAGGTGCACAGTCATGTAGGTCTTTGCATGTAGCAATGTACTCCTTGATTGTTCCTGTCATCTTGAAGGTCCAAAGCTCTGCCATGATTACTACGTCAGAGTTCTTCACAGATAACTTTTTGAGGAATGCGCTCTTGAATAGCTCCCAGTTTTCCTTCTGGTCAGGGTGTTGGGCTATTCATCCACTTACAAAACGTGAGGCAGTCCCTGTGATGCAAAGGGCGATCTTGCTGACCCAGAGTCTTTTGGGGTATTCCACTTGTTCAAATTTACTTTTGGTACTGTTAATCCAAAGAGAGGCGTTTTCACAGTGTAGTCCTGCAAAGGCGCCAATTTCAGCAGTGTGTAGGCGTTGAAATACAATATTGGGTATCTCAGGCTGCAGAGGCGCTGTTTTGGTTGACATGGTGGGTAACAGTCTGCGGGCTTTGAGAGGGTTGTACTGGTCAATGGGTACAAGGACGTTATTGTAGATGACAAGGCCTGCATGGACGTCCCGTCCTTCTTTGTAATCTCTCTAGCCGGTGGGGAGGACCATCTGCTGGATTCTTTTCTTGGGAGGAATTTTCCCTTTAAGTTGCGTAGGTGTGGATAACCTACCTGTGCTACCACTGTTGAGTTTATACTTCTGGGAAGTATAATAAACGGAATAAGGGGAAGATTTAAGAAGAGAATGATACTTTATTTGATATAAATATAGGTTAATATATAGTATCATGAAAAGCCACATACTGTCCATGTACGTCATGGAGGTCATGGGGCTTATCTGAGTAATGTTACTATTAAGTCATGAGGCTTGTTCAAGTTGTGTTCCTTTTAGGATCTGGATGTTTGATCCCCGTAATAGATGGTCAACTGATAGGAGCGCCACCAACTTATTGACTAGTTGGTGAACTGTTTGGTGGGCCATTCTGGGATTTACTTGGGGTGTTGATTCCCCAAGAGGGAGTAATAAAAGATTTTGTGACACTAAAATAGAATACAATAAGCAATAAGTAGCCCTTATCACCCTAAAGCAAAGGGAAGAGTTGAAAGGGTTTTGATTTCGGGTAGAAGCACTCAGTAAATATCTTCTAATAACCCCCTTCTTTGAACAGACATTCTTGCAACTTCCTGGATGGTCTGCTGAACCCAAGTAAATTGAAGTACATGCAAGAGCTCATATGAGTTAGTTTATGGACATACAGTAGCCATTGGTAGTAGTAACCTGAGACACACCTGCTCTACCAAAGAAGGTTCTAAAAGAATATGATTCAAACATGTGATGAGAAAGACAAGACCAATATAGCAAAGAAAAGGAACAAGCCAAAAGAGAGATCATCCCACTCCAAGTTGAGAGATTATGGGCAGGAAATGAAATATGGGTAGTCAACTATGACCAACACAAACTTATACCTTTCCTGAGAGGAAAAGGCATTGTAATGGAAGTCAGTTCAAACAACACTTTTCCTTATCAAATGAATTATTATACAGACAGCTATCAGATCAATGCACTGCAACAGACTCAGATTATGTAAAGGAAAGCAGGAAGAAAGAGATTCCCTCCTACCATTATCAAAGGACAAACTGGATCAATATCATGCATGGCTCCAAGTACCTAAAAATTTCCTGGTGCTCTACTTTTTAAGACCTCAGGGGAGATGTTGTGACATCTTTGATTGCACCCTGCTGGGGAATAATCTCCCCAAAGAAATGGCTTGATCATCAAGTAAAATACGGTACCAACATTCAACCTGAATATTGAATTAGAATTGAATGTATGAGTTCCATGGGGATCAGGATATTAAAAAGCCCCATGTCTTCCATAATCTACATGGACACTGTTTGGGTTGTCATTTAGATATATGGCGGGATTCTTCTATATTAAATAAAAATATTGTTCTCTTCTTCAATTATCACTCTTCTTTTGTACCTTATACTTCTCAGAAGTACAATAATGAAATATTAGGAACTCTATATAACAGGAATTTTTAAAGGATGGTTTTTAGCTTTTATCAGTATGCTTATGTTTAAAGTTATTGACCAACAGAAGTCATTGAGAGCTCCTAAATTTTTCAAAATCATGTCAAAGGTTTAGGTTTCCGGTGTAAGGATCCATTCTCAATCTGGAGCAATTTTTTATATCTAATCCGTCTTTTTTGGTTGAATTTCAGTAAATAAGCTGACAATATGTGTAAGTTTTTAAACTAATATTTTATCTGATTGTTTTACTGTAAATTCAGAACCTGAACGTAAAAATGTGGGATTGTCAAATCCTTGGTCCAGATTAAAATCACTTTTGCAGGCAACTCAGCTGAGTGAAAAATAAAATATTTAATAAAATCAAACATTTAATTTGACTTTTTTGATTTATTTAAATTGGCTAATTTCAAATCTCTTGAGCAGATAACTCAACTAACAAAAGACAAAACCCAGCAAACAAATGCAGGATACATGAATCAAAAATGTGGGATTCTAATGTACAATTTTAGATTTCCTGTATTTCAAACAAATCATAGACATCATGTAAAACTTGAAAAATCTGAAATTTCAGGAATGTCAAATCCAAGAACCAAGTTTCAAATCAAAATTGCGATGAATTTGAAATAAATATAATTTATGGGTTTATCAAAAAGGATGATAAAGGATCTAGAGTGGATTTGTGCAAATTCTTTTAGGAAGCACAGGAATTCTCAAAATTCACCCTATTCCATTTTAGGACGGCTAAAATTTAGAGTGTAATATTCACAAAATTGACATATGTAACAATAAAATTGACTAAAATATACACATCTATTTTTGAGTTTATAATTTTTTAATAAAAATTTATTATGCTTCTTTCAACAACAACCAAGTCAACAAGCTGTTCCCTGGCCTTGACAAAATTATGCAGGGCTACACTGGGTCTCTTAACAGTGAAGCATCTGTCTATGGCCACTCCCAACCCGCAGGCCCCTCCGCAAGCACTACCCAGGAGTGTGTTCTTTCTCCTGTGTCCTCAAGCATGGCCCTGTTTGCCCACCACACACAGGCAGCTGCTAACCCAAATCCCTTATCTGCAATGGCATCTGGAACCAGCCATTTTAGCCATGGGGTCACCCAGAGAGCCCAGGACTGTCAGGGATCCAACCTGTGGGGGGTTTCTGAGAACTTGCGGGCGGACGGCCTGCAGGCCCAGCAGGGAGAGCCCACCACAAGATTGGGGCTAACTTTACAATATAAGATACCAATTTTCCAAGGACTGCCCAAGGTCCACTTAAAGGCACCATAGAATCAATCAATCCAGTGAGGGTGATATACATCACCCCAAATATCTGAGTGGAAGTGAATTCATTAGTGGCAAGGGATTCTTGCAGGCGGTTGGGCCGCAGGGTGAGGGGCGGTGTCCTTGGAACCAAATATGCGGGCAGGAAATTATACTTGTCTCGGAATAGCAGAGGGGGCCAGATGATTTTGATGCCTTCTCTGTAAAGGACTTCTGTCTCTCTAGTTCTAGCTTTGAGGTCGTGGATGAGGATCTCCTCCAGAGTAAACTCCAAATACGCCAGGTTGGGTGGGTACTCAGTAAAATGTACTGGGCTGAAGGGAGCTCCTGGTGGACGGTAAAGTTCGGGCAGCTGGCCTGCGGTTTCTTGGGGTAGGTGAGCACAGGGTGCAGAGCCGCAAGGAGTAGACTGTAAATGAAGTAAAACTAATAACAAGTATGGTATGATCTGATTGAACCAAAGGTTCATGTCACTTTATTGCAAGGATGGCAATGGGCATCTTCCTGGCGGCCCAGGGTATAAGTATGCCCATCTGTCATGGTAAAACTTTCACAAATTCTGTCAGCCCAGGTTTTCCTGATTACCAGGTCTTTCCAGTCTTTGGTGGCATCAATCACAGGGGTTATTTTATTGGCTGGTTTGAACTGAGAATGCTCAAAGTCCCTAGTCAGGTTGTGGGATTGGTTGCCTCTGGGTGGCCCGCGTTCTATGGGAAAATTCTCTGTTTCCCCTTCTGTGTGAGCCCAAGTTATTTTGGAATCTGTGGCTGGACCTGCCTGTTGATTGGCTGTTTTATCAGGAATCTTTAGTGTGGAGAGTATTGGCGTAGGTAAATTTGGTTCATCAAGCTTCAAAGGATTTTCTGAAGTCAAATCCTGTTCTGGTTCAAGCCCAAAAAAACGCGGGCAGCTGGCCCTGCGGGCTGGCGGCCCGCAAGATGCCGTGTTTTGCGTTTTGTAGTTGAGGCTTTTTGATAAGCACAGTTGATAAGAGTTTGTCACTTGTGACAAGGACCCCAAAAAAGCCAATCAGATGGCATTGATAAGTTCCCATGATGAACACATCCCTCCCCCAGCCAATCAGCCTGTAAGACGCAAAAGAAAACTAATCACTCCAGAAATTGTTCTTGAAATGATTGAAAAGCGAGGGAAGCTTATGTCCCTCAGGGAAATTGCGGCTGCAATGGGGTTTGCAAAGTCTACTGTGGCTGCATCCCTGCAAGCCCACACCAACTGTGGCCCCCCTACCAAGAAGACCCCAACTGGCGCCCGTACTTTGACAAAAGGTGACACAGCCCATCCCCTTATGATGGCCATTATGGAACGTGACCCGTGGATGCCTGGTTGGCAACTGTGGTAAGTTCAACTCCAAGGTGATTGACTCCCTTAAACTTGATTCACTGGTAGTTGACACTATAGTAAAGTGAGAATTTGTCTTTTGCCCTGATCAACAACTGGAAATTGACACTTTTTTAATTAATGGATCTTGATGTACTGAAAACTCTTAATATAAAGATTAAGCCTTACAGCTATGGTATACTAAAGTGACCCCAGAAAGCTCAGAAATGCAATAAAAACAGTTTTTTAATTAATAGAAATAAGGAGAAATAAGCAATTATTTCATATTTTACTATGTAATTTACACTCTTCATTATAAAAATATTTTTTATTACCATAAAAATTAAAATTCCAATGAGACAAAAATAAACAAAAACACAACAAATAAAAGTTATGCAAAATATTAATAATTATCAATGTTTATTTGATAGAGTTTATATAAGCACACCTGTGAATATCATATGTTTTATTTGGAAATTAACAAAAATTAAGATATTTCTCTTACTTTCAACTATAAATATTCATCTAAAACTTACCATGTATACATAGAACAATCACTGCTATCTAATTAAGTTAAAAAAACTTAAAAATTAAAACTAAAAACTAAATAATCAAAGCTAATAAGTAAAAATTAAAGTTAAAAAGTTAAAAGTAAAAATCATATAACTGAGCAAGCAAGCAAGTTTATTCCTCATAATTCTTTCCTGTTTCATTTTGGCCCCTTTCAGGAGGGCAGTAGCAATAAGCTCAAGCTGCTGCTTAAGCTCAGAGGCCTTGTATTTGTGCTTGGCTGCACCCTGGATGGCCTTGGTGAAGAGGGTACAGCAGGTGGTTGGCTTGGTGGGGGGACACGGTTGGAGAGATCCTGGAGCTTGGAGATTGTTTTCTTTTGCTCGTGCTGCAGGAGGGAGAAAATCTTATTGAATTTTGGGTGGAGCCCAAAGTTGGCCTTGAGGTGTTTGTGGTAAGCCTCTAGCACTGAGGTGGTCTTGAGCTCACCATTCACTGCCGCCCGGTACACATTCCAGCTGGCCTTGGCACAGGCCTTGCCTCGCCTCTGTGTGACAACCTTCCCAATCCACTGGGGCTCAAAGTACTCAAGGAAAGGCTTGAACTCTGGGTGCTTTACTATGTAGGGATCCTTTGAGAGCACCTCAAACCCCTGCGCAGTGTGCTCTGGCTTTAAAAAAGCCAAGGCACTGAATTGTGCCAGCAAAAATCCGCATGTGTCAAAGTATCCCTCCAGATATACCTACTAAGCTTGACGTGCGCCTGCACGTTACAAGCAACTGTTTGGCGGAAGTGGAAGTGGCACCCCTGCACCTCCCTGCTAAACAGCTGCTCAAATGCATTGAACTGAGCAGGCTCAAAGTCCATAATGCACACACAAGGCCCAAGAGCTCTTAGCCTCGCCTTTTCCTTTGAGTCCAGGGTGGCCTGGTCCTCGTCAGAGGCAGGTGTGTTGGCACGGAAGTGGGGGTAGTCTTCTTGGATTCATCATTGTTGGCGGGAGGAAGGAGGGCAATTTCTTGGCAGAGGATGGAGAACGTGCAGGTATAGATGGCCTTGGTGACCCCAGGAAGAAGAAAGAACACAAGTGGAATCACCCAGATGACAATCTGAGCATGGACCATCCAGAGCTGCTTAAACATCCGGGGGCAAGTGGCAAAGGCACCATCAACTAGACAGGTTGACACCCTTTTTAACTCCATCAGGTTCTGCTGAGTTAAGTAGCAGATTATGCGGTCCTTGGCTGAAGACCTGTCATCATGAAGCAGGAAGCGCTCCCCACTCGGAAGCTGCTTAAGCTCATGAGTGAGTGTGAGCTCAGAGAGGACGTCAGAAGCCTTGGGGGGAGGGGGATTTGCAGGAATACACTTATTGCTGATGAATTTGACCAACTGCTCCTGTGTTGGTACCAACTTGAGATTGTTGGGTTTGAGATGTTGGAGGGCCTTGATGGCCAGATCTGATGCGCAGAGATGAGAGGATGTGAGTATTACTTGCACAAGGTACCACTTTAACATCCAAGTGATTAGATGATTGGGGGGCTCACAAGTGTGCTCCCCCTTCTCCAATGTTACTTTCTCCTAGCCCTCGGTGTTCAACTGGGCTCCACAAGTCTTATCCTTGCAGACAAAGTGCTTGCTTTTGCTCTGCCGCTTTTGGTTGTTGCAATTAAAGATATAATTGTTGGCAACGTAACCAGGGACGCCCTTTACAGACATGATCAGGAAGTAACAGGGGAAGCGCTTGGGAACTTTAAACTCTCTGTCCACATTGAAAATGTTGTGGATAGCCAGTGGATCCCAAGCCACATGACCAGAAGCTTTAAACTTCTTGGAGTAATCCTCTGGCTCATCTTGGGGGTCAGATGAAGAAGGAGGGGAAGAGCCATTGGGAGGGGGAGAAGAAGGGTTCTTCAAGGCCTGCTTGGATGCCTCCTTTTTCTTACCCAAAGAAGAGGTGGGCTCCTTGGCATCCTTTACTTTCTTGGTATGCTGCTCCTTGGTGGGCTCAGAGTCAGCCTCTGAGTGATAAAATGAGTGGTTGGTAAGATAACCATCAGATTTATTGGGGGAGGATGTTTGGGGGGAAGGTGAAGGGGATATAGAAGATGAAGGTGGAGGGGAGGAGGAGTAGGAGGAGATGAAGTGGGAGGATATGGGGTTGGAAACTTTGCATTTGCAGGCTTCTTGGTACGCTTGGGAGTGGAGGCAGTTTCTTTGGAGCCCTTAGAGGCTTGGCGCTTGGGCTGTTGGCTGTTCTTGTTTGATTTTGTCTAGTGAAAAATTTAGCATTGTAAATAATAGAAGTATGCAAGATATAAAACACAGAGATAAAACAAAGTAAAAGTTAAATGAAAAGTATGCAAATAAAGTTTTATTTATCAAGAAAAAATCATAAAAAAGTAAATAGAAGCAAAATAGAAACTCAAAGACTAGATATAAAGGTTGAAACATAGAAAATAAGTGAATTTATGATGAAGCATCAAAGATGTTAGGTTCAGCATAACATCTAAGTATTAAATCAATGTAAAAGTTTAATTGAAAATCAAAATATATATATATGAAAATTATATGGAGAGCAGCAGAAAAAGTAGTAGATTATAATTGCAAAAAAATAAATAATTATTATGTGGAATTTTTTTAATTGAGAGTTGAAAATTCAAAACATAGTAAAGTGTTGAGTTTAGCACTGTTGATCAGCCAGAAAAAGCTGAATTCTCACTGTCAAGTGAAAAAAAGCTGAATTCTCAATGTCAAGTATGCCAGAGTTGAGCAGAAACATCAAATATACTATGTTTTTTACATATAAAACTTGCTTAAATTTAAACCGGGTTCAAAAGTTAACCCAAAAGCAAGGCAGTTTTGTATGCTCAAAAATAAAAAACAACATAAGTTAAAAAAGTAAATGAATGGGAATGTGTTTACTAGTGATTAAGGTATGCTGGGAGGTGCTGGGAGTGAATTATTTACCATAGTGTTGGTTAAAATGTTAAGAAGCTCTCTGTACTAATCCCCAAGTTAAAGTAACGAGTGGGTGAGTGTCAAGTGGCACTCATAGTGTGTCACATATTAATTTAGCCTTGATTCCAAGCCTTTGATTAGTTAAATCCAAAATCAATTGGGTGTCAAGTGGATAGAGTTGAACAAAGAAAGTGTCAAGTTTCAGTTTTTTTATAAATTACATATGAAATCTCTTAATAAATTGGGCTTAATTTATGTGGCACCACTTAATCCAAAAACCCGGGAATGACATAATGTAAAACAAGTGGGGTATTTGATTAATGTCTATGTCACTAAATCCAGTATAGTGGTGCTTGGGAGCCTAATCAACAACTATGGACACTAATAATAAAAATATAATAGTAAATAACAATTTTCATATAAGCGCATAAGTATTTTATTAATAAAATTAAAATTTGGCTTATAAAGTGTTGAACTGATCACTTTTGGGTTTAGAGTGTCAAACACAGGTTTTTTCATTTCTATTAGTAAATTTACTTATAAATTGCCCCTTAAATCAGTATTTTAGCTAACTGATTTATTAAACAGAGTCAAGTTCAAGTAAATTTTACCTTGGTTTTTGGTTTCAAACCCCTAAATTACTAGTAAAAATTAGCTTAAATTGGTTAAGCTGAAAATACTAATAGATTTACATATGCGGCACTCAACTCCCTGGCACTTGACAAAGTGTCAAGTACCAGGGAGTCAAGTTTAAGGGAGTCAACCTTACCACAGTTGCCCCCTGGTCCAGGTACGTCTCCAGTTGGGACTCCACAACATCTTCACCAACAAAAGAACGGTGAATTTGTGGATGCACGGAGTTGTGATTGCTGCTAGAATCTTGTCCAATCAAGTTCTCAGTGGCCCCATTTTGGTGGACACTGACCCCTACAATTCAACTATTATCAATTTTATCAAAGGAAGGGCAATGAGGGCCTGTAATGACGTCATCTTCCTATCATACGCTAAGATTTTTGCAAGTATCCCAGACTTTGGAGAGAAGTGTATCCAGTCTGACGTGTACAAGTGCGGCCCTATCTTGTATTGGTTTGTTGGTGTTTTATTGGCAGTTTCCCCATTGGGCGTCAATTATTACTTGGCAATATCAAACACCGCAGATGGGTATGCCTACCAGATGGAGCTCAAGGCCATGCTGGAGGAGTGGGCCACACAAAACACCGTGCACACAGTTGTGCTGAGTGCAGAGATGGAGCAGCAGGAATGGGCTACCCAAGAAATCAGGGCTGTGGGGCATATCTGCTGGTCCTACCATATCAACTACGCCAACATGCATCTTGCAGATGTATGTCTCTACAATTTTGGTTCCTCCCTCAGGTGCTTGAAGCCTGCCACCTGCAACAAACTATGCACCCAGATTGATAAGGGGTATGAGCTTTTCCCTTCCGCGTCCGTCCAGGACTTATTTGATCTCATCATCTTCTATGCAAGTGATAGTGATAAGTCCATAAAGGACCCCTGTGGGGTTCCTGGTCACCAGTCCTCAAAGTGTGTCCTGGGTCATTGACAGGGACCGGCTTGGAGGAGTTGTCATTCTCCAACAGTGGTGAATGGTTGATTAGGAGCTTATACTTGGCCTGCATAAGAGCAAACTCCTCCAGTACCTTCCCAATTACTAGGTGAGTGTCTCCACCATACACTTGTACTTCAGCAGGCTCCAGGCCTTCTGTAGGCCAATACCAATCCTGTAATAATCTTTCAAACTCTCCCCCAATGAACTCTCTTCCTCTATTTGTCATTTCCAAATGCCTTGTCACCTTCTCCCACTCCTCCTGAGCAGATTTACTAGAGGCAAACTTCCTGCACCCTAGGCAATAGGATTCCTTGTCCCCTGGGCTAGGATAGAAAATATGGGGTAATTGACTCATGGGACTTGTATTCTCTCTTTACATGGGAAATTTGGATAGGGGTTGTAATGGCGCTTTATTCACAGTAAGAAGGAAGATCCCCTTAGAAACCTTCTGATATATGGTCTTGGGATAGGGAATAATAAGGGGTTTGTGCCAATACTTGGAGTCCTTCAACAATCTCTTGGACTCATTATACTTGGTCTTAGGCTCCTGCACCTTAGTTGTGGGCTCCTGTGTTCTAATCTTAGGCACCTGCAGTCTGTTCTAGCTCTGGCTTCCTATTCTTGGTCTTTGGTTCCTTCTGTAGCTTCTGCAGCCTTTTTAATCCACTTGATCTAGTCCCTGAAGAGTCTCAGATAGCTCTCCCTTTTATAGCCCCTTGTTTCAGACCAAAAATCTCTCTTAGAACTCTGGTTCTTTAAAGCTTAAACTATCCTGTTTTTCTTCTTTTGTAATATATTAAACCTTTAAACTTACTTCAGCCAATGAAAGCCCTGAATTTTCTGCTTCTGCTCCTTATTTTTTTAGGCTTTAACTCTTGAGTTAAAGCCCTTAAAAAACTGATCAAATAGACTCCAGGTTGCAGCCAATCACACGCCTTGATTCAACAGTTTTGCCAAAATAGTTTCCCTGGATGACCCGTCCTTGACCCTGGTTTGAACCCAAGGCTGTCTTGCTCCGGGTAAACAACTGCTCCATGTTTCAAACAGTTTTGCTGTAATTCCCGTCACGTTTCCCAGGCAAATCTCAAGCGCTTCCACATATGTTTTACTTAGACAAATTTTTACCCTTTGATTTTTGGACGTTTCTCTGTGTTTCTCTCAACGTTTTGAGACTTTGAACCCGCTTACTAATTGTTCTTTCACCTCTCCTAGTTGTTCTTGGCAAAATTTGCTATTTTGCCTTCATAGTTTCTCTGTTCTTCTTCCAGCTTCTTTCTGGCTCATTTCCTCTTGAATCCTTCTTTTTAAAATAACCTATAGCTCTAAAAAACTATCTGTTATTTTTCCTCCTCTTTCTTTTCTATTATATGATTCTCAATCCTTTTTTAATCATAACCAGGCAGTATTTAATTATTATTTAACTGCTTCTTTATATCTATTTTCCTCTCAAAAACCACTAAAATCAGCTCTTCCAGCCTTTGCATCTAGTCTGGCTAGTTCATCCTCTCAGCTCTTCAGTTCCTTCAGCACCAACTTCTGGTCCTTTGGCCATCCTGCTCTATGATCAGCTAGTCCTGCATCATAATCTTCTTGTCCTTCAACTTATCCTCAACCAGTTCCTCAACAAATCCTCACTAGGAACCTTCTTTGTTCCTTCTACACACTGAACCATATTGGTTCCTTCAATTCAATATGAATTAACAGTCCATCAACTAGCCTTCACTGTGACCAAACAGTCCCTCTTGCTAGTTTTCTCTTCCAATTCCGTGAACCACCTTGGTTCTTTAACCAGCCCCCATTACCAGAACTTGTAGACCCAGGCATGAGTCTACATTGAACTGGTGTTTGACTTGGCCCTCGCAAGTGGCATTCCACTTAGGCCATTCAACCATAGATCAATTTCTATGTGTTGTCTTGACTCACCAGGGTGATTAAGTCTGGGCTTTCAGTAACAGAGTAATCAGCTCCACTTCCCAGAGGCCTGATCACACCAAGTTCTGCAGCTTGCTTCCCCAAGCAAGCCGCCCTGGTGACACCTCTGAGCAAGTCTATACCCTCCAATGCTCACCTTGGGTTTCCCCAAAGCTCTCATAGGGGCATAAACAAGGACACCCTACCAGTCAGTTAGGTAGGGTGCTTGCTCACAGAACTCCTGTAAGCGTATTAGGATAAGTCAAGCTCTCAAAGCTCTTCCCCTCCCTGGCAGCCCACGTTACCTGCCAGGGGTCCAAAACCTGCTCCCCCAGACAGATAAAGTTCCCTGCTTGCTATTTCAGTCTTCACCCTTCCGCAGCTACAGTTTCCTGCGGGGTGAAGCACTATAGCCCCAAGCAGCCAATTCCTTCTGCTGGGTGGAGGCAACATCTGCCCCTGTTAGTCCTATGTTATCTACCAGGCAGGCCTTACTTACCCTAGTAGACCATGTTACCTACTAGGCTCACCCTATTTACCCCTAGCAGCCCTATGTTACCTACTAGTTTAAAGCGTCACCAGCTAACCACACATTGTCACTCTTCAGCATATTGTCTTTATTTGAAGCCAAATCAACCCTTGCCTGCAAAACAGCACACATGTGGATCACCACAACCCCTGTCCCCCCTACGCCAGTCCATCTGTTTTGTCAAGCCAGTATATGTGACAGAAGAAGAATTTGAGCAATTGAAGCAATTAGCTCTTGCTTCCCCTTCCCAGTCAACAAACCCTGCCTCCCCAACCCCCCATCAATCCACCTGCCTTCCAACCCTGACTTCCAAACCACCACCCATTCCCTCCCCACTATCTCTGATGCTGCCCCTCTTACAGGCGCAGATGAAGGCAACGTTTATTCTGCCCATTCCCTCCCCTTCACGTCCTTTGATTAGTAAATAAATCTTTTCTTTGTGGCAATTAATTAAAATTGATATCTCTCTTTCAATTCATAATTAATAATACTTTCTTTTTACATTATTAACATTTCCCATAATTAATACAATGTTGTACATTTTACAAATAGCTTAAAATTATGAGCATACATATTTTTCATCATCATTAATAAATTAAAGACAATAAACTTAAATATTGGATTAGAATATTGCAATTAGACATCAACTCTTGATATTTTGATATTATGTGCATAACTCAATACATTTTGTTTAAAAAAACCATTGTAAACTTGGCCTTTTCCATTATAATTTAATGAAATGAATTGTGTTTATATTAGGGCCATTGACGCTTAGTACAAATATTGATACATAGTGCATTTTACAGCCTGTATATTTACCTATTGGTAATAATTCTGTAAACTTTTCAGTCAGATTTTGCAAGGTAATAATAATGTAATGTATTAATAGAATACTGTTTATTGTCATTAATTGGCTGATTTTCTTTGCTGTGGCAATTGTGCATTTTCTGATATTTACGGACTAGTATCTAATTGGTTGGCTTCACATCCAATCACACAGGCAATAGGAAAACAAGCTGCCACCCTGACCACATCCAGTCTCGGGGTGGCGGCTTGTTTTCCAATCACACAGGCAATAGGATGTGAAGCCAACCAATTGGATACTAGTGCATAAATATCAGAAAATGCACAATTGCCACAGCAAAGAAAATCAGCCAATTAATGACAATAAACAGTATTCTATTAATACATTACATTATTATTACCTCACAAAATATGACTAAAAAGTAACATAATTATTACCAATAGGTAAATATACAGGCTGTAAAATGCACTATGTATCAATATTTGTACTAAGTGTTAATGGCCCTAATATAAACACAATCCATTTCATTAAATTATAAGGGAAAAGCCAGGTTTACAATGGATTTTATTAAAATAAGATGCATTGAGTTGTGCACATAATATCAAAATATCAAGTGTTGACGTCTAATTGCAATATTCTAATCCAATATTTACGTTTATTGTCTTTGATTTATTAATGATGATGACAAAAGTATGTATGCGTCAAAGATAGTACTATAAAAGCCAGTTTTTTGATGGAATTCAAACAAAATGTCATCAATCTATAACTTAATCAACAAATTAGAACTCACCTGCAAAAGGTTGTTGAAATTGAGAAAAACATCAGAGAAATAGTGACAGGAAAGCTAGGGGACAAGGGCCAGCCACTGATCCAACCAAAAGAAGATGCTCTGAACAAATTGGGAAATATTATAGATGAGGGAAATAAAGAAAAATTACTTAATCTACAGGGAACTATTTTATCAATTCTAAAGTTCAACAACAGGGGATACAATTTGTGGGAGTTCTGGCAGGGGCCCAAAGAAAACAATGAGAAGATTAAACTAATTGAAGGAACAGAAATTCAAAAGGAAATCAACACCAAATAAGAGGAAACCAACCAAATGGAAACAGATGAAAATGAAACACAATCAAAAAGCAGAAGCGCATCAAGAAATACAGAAGCTTTATCAAATGAAAATCAAGAGGAAGCACAAGTTACAAGAAGAATAAGAAAAATTAAGCCTAAGAAAATTAATGAAGAGTATCCAACGCTCATGAAGTTTGCCAATATGGCGCTTATGGCTGAGGGGGCCACAGGGGAAACAATCAGTAAGTTTTTTATGCTTAACTTATATTTATTTTAGTCATTACCAGGGATGGGGATGAGGTTGCGGAAGTGGCAGCTTTTACGCCGAGTTGGTTTTATGGGGGCTACCAGCCTCTGGTGGCCCCTATAAAACAAATAAATAAAAATCAAATAAATAAAATAGTTCAGCAGAATATGAATATGTTTTTAAATAGTGAAGCTCAAAATAGAGAATATTCACTACCTGCAGGGTGCTTGCCATGGATAAGAGAAGCCTATGAACTAGGATCAACAATCAAAATAAAAGAAATGAATGAAATTTGCGGGGATTTGAAACTGAACTTCAATGAATACATATATGAAAGCGTTCAAAGTTTCACATTCTCAAATATCAACAAATACAAAAAAAAGTTTAATAAAGACTAATTTTCAAATAGGAAATGAATATCTGAAATCAGCAATTTTTAATGAAATTTTTAAGGCTCTATCAAATAAAGTTGGGGATGCAGTCCTCGTGAATGGTTTTAAACCTTTAATGATATTGTTTGCCGAGGCCTGGGGGGCAGATTCAAGTCAGGCGCCCCCGGTACCCTCTTCAAGTTCAATCAAACATTCAAAAAACTATGCATGTTCTTGGAGAAATATAACTTGCAAAGGATCCACGTTGCAGTGTACCTGGGAATCCTGCTCCATTGCATACTGAAAGCCAACGTGAAAAAATTAGAAGATGTACCTATAAATATTGACATATGCCGTGTAGCCCTCAACAGACAGAAGACACCACAGGGATACAGGACAGTCAAGCACGTCCTCTATGATTCATTTGCATTGGCAACACTATACAGGTACTACGTGCCCCCCAAAAAACCTGCTAATTGATTCCCTCACCTGTCTGCCTTTTATAAGACGTTCGGCCACCACCGGGGTGCTGAGCGCCACTCCCCTAGCAATTGGTGCCAGAGTCATCCACCACATACAGAAGAGTATGTGGTCCCAATTAGATGCATTAGCTGAAAATTTAATTTTGGGGTATAATTCCCCGGAATAAACACATTCCCCTTGCAACTCGCATTCCCCCAATAAATAATTTTCCCTTGCAAAAAAAACTTTTTTATTTTTTATTTTTAATTTATTTTATTTTAAATATTAAAATTTAAATATTAATATTTTAATACTAAATACTTCACTATTTTAAAATTTTACTTGTAAATTTTAATAGTAAAATATTTAATATAAAAATATTTAATATTAAAATATTTAATAGTAAACATTTAATATTAATATTATATAATATTAGAATATTTAATAGTAAAATATTTTAATATTATATATTTTAATATTATATATTTTAATATTAAATATTTTACATTAAAAATATTTAATATTTTAATACTGAATAAATCACAATTAAATAAAAATTTGGTGTATTTTTAAAATATTTAACCTTTACTATTAAACTTTTAAGATTTTTAATTATATTTTTATTTTAAAATTTTATTTTTTATTTTACTTTTTAGTAGGTAAATTATAGTATTAATATATCTAAATATATTACAAGATAATAGTTAAAGTTGCGACCACGTCAAATATTGAAAAATAAGTTAAAAATGTTTTTATTTATTATTTATTATCTTCCCAAGTATGGGTACATTCATCACAAAGATAAACATGGAGAATTGAATTTATCCGCATCATGTGGCCCGCTCCACTTATATTATAAACAAATGATTGTTTAGAACTCAAATTACCTTTCCCTTGTAATATGATTTGATAAACATATTTAATATACTTGAACTGCGTCCTAAGTACAAATTAGTAAGGAATACATAAAAATCATTGGTTGCCGTGTTGTGTAGCTACAGTGGCACTGAAATACAAAGGAGCAGATGATGACACGCAAGGTCCAATTTGTGGCTTAGAAAATTCAAAGTACCAAAATGATTCACAATTATTTAAATAAAATATTTTTTCTATCTTTTTTATTATTTATTTTATTTGTTACCGCAAAAGCCAATAATATTCAGTCCATTATATAAAAATAAATCCCTCTTATCTAGTATAATTAATTTTACTTACCTTTTCTAGTATTCTTAAATGTCTATAATACAATCAAATGTCCCATTATTATATATAAACAATAATTTGAGTCCTAATAAAAACAAAATAAATAAAAATAAATAAAACTGGGGCGCCCATTTATCTGATTGGCTCAGAGGCCAGGGCTTTGGGGAGGAAGGATTCTGAGTGCTTGTAAAATGCCGCAACCACATTGGGTGGCATTGCAAATTGACTGATCACAAGAATGTTGAAGAGATCCTCTGTGTCCTGAGGGAGGCCTTGTTTCACCTTATTCTTGATCCAACCAAACACCTCCTCAAATGGATTCAGGAATGGGGAATACGGCGGGAGGAAGAGAAGTCTCATTGGACAATCAGCAAGGCAGTGGCTGGAGGAGTGGCTATTCTTGTCAATAGGGGGGAACTCAGACACAACCAGATCCACTTTGTGGAGCCCAACATTATCAAGCACAACAATGTTGGTTGTGCCGCTGTAATTTATCCAAAGGTACTCCTTGACAACTTGGAGAAATTCAAGAAAAGTCCTGCTGTTATGGTACCCTTGATCATTTGGTATTGGTCCAACCCGCGAGGACCAAGAAGCGCAACCATGGAATAGGTCTGGGAACAGACAGCTGCACAATGGGCTACGCTGTCCTTGGACCCCTTCTTGACCCACCCATGCCTAGACCTGAGTGAGGAGGAAAACAACAATTTGTTGATGTAGAAGAACTGTAAATTGCCAGTCTCCTTAAGTGCCAAATATGTCTCGGCATAAATGTGTCAATCCTTGATGGTCTTTTCACTATTTCTGTTACACGGAGAAACTCCAAGCACCTTCCAAGAGAAGCCCAAATCAACCATTTTTGTAAACAAGGGTTTTAGAAACAGAAAGCCCAAACTCTGTGGCAATCATTGATTGGACAGTAAGCGTGTCCAAGTGGCAATCCCTGGCTATCCACTGCTTGATTGTGTCAATGTGCACAGGCTGCAACAGTTTTGGCTGCTGATTAGCCTTGGTGGATTTGGCAATTTACCTGGTGTTGCCATACTTGGTGTTGATGTTGGCAATGTACCTGGCTGTGACACCAAATTGGGACGCAATATCCCAAACCACCATTCCCCTGTTAGAGCAGTTGAGGAGAGCTTCACACTCACTATCTGTCAACCAATGCTGGCCCTTGGCAGGTACCACGGCATCCTGGCTACCAGGCTCAGCACAGGGGATGGGGACCTTTGTGTAGAAGGTGGGATCATGCTTGGTTGCTCTGGCGCCGTCAATAGTGGCAAAGACATAGGTGCAGATGGCTCCTTGGTTGTGGCCAATGGCTCATAGGAGGTATCAAAGACGTGGGGGCAGGAAGTGGCAACTCTTGGGTCAAGAGTGCGGGGCCAGGTGACAACTGGGTACACGGTGGAGGTGTAAGTAACCTCAGTGTTCCCGGTGACCCTGGTGTAGGAGACTTTTGTGGCAGGCCTTGAGAGTGGCTTCTGCCTGGGATTCAAGCTGGTTGATTGGGCCTGGGACGCAGGAGGTGATTGGCTGGCAATGACACCTTGGGAGGCCTGTGTATTGGCATGACTCCCTTCAAGTTGGGTTCTGGGTCTGTTCTTGGACCCTCTGGGACGCTCTCGTGGACAGGCTGCCCCGCAGGCTGGTGCAGGAGTGGGTTGAGAATGTGATTGACGGTCCATAAAAATAAAATAAAAAATATATTTTAGATTAAATATGTATTTATTTGGATTTATTGGTTTAGTTGTGGGTAGTTGTTTTCTCTTGATTTAGCCTTGAATAGTAGCAGAGTTTCTATATCTGTGATTTGAAGTGAATAATATTGTATACTTTCCGGGTTTGGATGATTTTAAAGTTTAATAACTTTTTATGTCTTATTATGGTTAATGAGATTGAATTTTTCATTTGATTTTAGTTGTGGTGGAGCTTCTTGATTTGGGTTGGTGTTTCCTATTGTGCTTATTGTACATTCAATTTAATTTCCAGTTCCCGCAATTAATATCTTAGTTTACTGGTGGCATTCAAAAGTGATTTGAAATTTGGTTCTTGGATTTGACAATCCCGCAATTTCAAAAAACACAGTAAACTTAATGAAAATGGTTGATGGATTTGAATGCTTCAAATCTGATTCCAGTTAATTTATTTCGTACATTGAAAATATGCAGTTCGACTTGAACTTTGCAAAGTGTCTATGAGTTCCTTCATTTTCAAATATTCAAATAAATACTCACAAAAATCAATTTAATTAAAAAAGGCCATCCCACAAAAGTGATTTGAAATTTGGACCAAGGATTTGACAATCCTGCATTTTTACGTTCAGGTTCTGAATTTACAGTAATGTGATTTGATAAACATATTTGATATGCTTGACCTGCGTCCTAAGTACTAATTAGTAAGCAATACATAAAAATCATTGATGGTTGTGTTGTGTGGCTATAGTGGCACTGAAATAACAAGGATCAGATGATGACATGCAAGGTCCAATTTGTGGCTTAAAAAATCCAAAGTACCATCAACAATTCACAATTATTCAAATAAACTAATTTATTTCTATCTTTTTTTAATTTATTCATTTGTTAGCGCAAAAGCAATAATAATATTCAGTACATTATAAAAAAATATTTGTCCTCATACCTAGTATAATTAATTTTACTTACCTTTTCTACATATTCTTATATGTCTATAATACATTCAAACGTCACATTATTATATATAAATAATAATTATTGAGTCCTAATAAAAACAAACTAAATAAAATTAAAACTAAATAAAACCCAGAGCGCCCATTTATCTGATTGGCTCAGAGGTCAGGGCTTTTGGGAGGAAGGATTCCGAGTGCTCATAGAAAGCTGCCACCACATTGGGTGGCATTACAAATTGGCTGATCTCAAGAATGTTGAAGAGATCCTCTGTGTCCTGAGGGAGGCCTTGTTTCACCTTATTCTTGATCCAACCAAACACTCCTCAATTGGATTCAGAAATGAAGAATAAGGCGGAAGGAAGAGGAGTCTCATTGAGCAGTCTGCAAGGCAGTGGCTTTGCAGTATGGCTGTTTTTGTCAATGGGGGGATTTGGACACAACCAGATCCACTTTGTGGAGCCCAACATTATCAAGGACAACAATGTTGGTTGTGCCGCTGTAATTTATCTGCAGGTACTCCTTGACGGCTCAGAGAAAATTGAGAAAGGTCCTGCTGTTATGGGAGCCTTTAATCATCTGATACCGGTCCAACCCGCGAGGACCAAGAAGCGCGACCATGGAATAGGTCTGGGAACAGACAGCTGTACAATGGGCTACACCGTCCTTGGACCCCTTCTCAACCCACCCATGCCTAGACCTGATTGAGGCAGAAAACAACAATTTGTTGATATAGAAGAACTGGACATTCCCAGTCTCCTTTAGTGCCAGATACTGTAAATTCAGAACCTGAACGTAAAAATGCGGGATTGTCAAATCCTTGGTCCAAATTTCAAATCACTTTTGCGGGCAACTCAGCTGAGTGAAAAATAAAATATTTAATAAAATTAACCATTTAATTTGATGTTTTTTGGTTTATTTAAATTGGCAGATTTCAAATCTCTTGAGCAGATAACTCAACTAACAAAAGACAAAACCCAGTAAACAAATGCAGGATACATGAATCAGAAATGCGGGATTCTAATGTACAATTTGAGATTTCCTGTATGTCAAATGAATCATAGACATCATGTAAAAATTAACGAATCTAAAATTGCAGGATTGTCAAATCCAAGAACCAAATTTCAAATCATAATTGCGAGGAATTTGAAATAAATATAATTTGTTGTTGTCTCAAAAAGGATGTTAAAGGATTTAGAGTGGATTTGTGATAATTCTTTTAGGAAGCACAAGCATTCTCAAAATTCACCCTATTCCAATTTAGGACAGCTAAAATTTAGATTCTACTATTCACAAAATTAACATAATTAACAATAAAATTGTCTAAAATATACACATATCTTTTTGAGTTTATAATTTTTTAATAAAAATTTATTATGCTTCTTTCAACAACAACCAAGTCAAAAAGCTGTTCCCTGACCTTGACAAAATTATGCAGGGCTACACTGGGTCTCTTAACAGTGAAGCATCTGTCTATGGCCACTCCCAACCCGCAGGCCCCTCCGCAAGCCACACCCAGGACTCTGTTCTTTCTCCTGCATCCTCAAGCATGGCCCTGTTTGCCCATCATGCACAGGCAGCTGCTAACCCAAATCCCTTATCAGCAATGGCATCTGAAACCAGCCATTTTAGCCATGGGGTCACCCAGAGAGCCCAAGAACCCAAAACAGCCAATCAGATGGCATTGACCAGTTCACAAGATGGACATATCCCTCCCCCAGCCAATCAGCCTGCAAGACGCAGAAGAAAACTAATCACTCCAGAGATTGTTCTTGAAATTGTTGAAAAGCAAGGAAAGCTTATGTCCCTTGGGGAAATTGCGGCCGCAATGGGGTTTGCAAAGTCCACTGTGGCTACAACCCTGCAACCCTGCACCAACTGTGGCTCCCCTACCAAGAAGACCCTGACTGGTGCCTGTACTTCAACCAAAGGTGACACATCCCATCCCCTTATAATACCCATTATGGAATGTGACCCGCGGATGCCCCTGGTCCAGGCACGTCTCCAGTTGGGACTCCACAGCATCTTCACCAACAAAAGAACAGTGAATTTGTGGATGCACAGAGTTGTGGTTGCTGCTAGAATCTTGTCTAATCAAGTTCTCAGTGGATCTATTTTGGTGGACACTGACCCCTACAATTCAACTATTATCAATTTTATCAAAGGAAGGGCAATGAGGGCCTGTAATGACGTCATCTTCCTATCATACGCTAAGATTTTTGCAAGTATCCCAGACTTTGGAGAGAAGCGTATCCAGTCTGACATGTACAAGCGTGGCCCAATCTTGTATTGGTTTGTCGGTGTTTTATTGGCAGTTTTCCCATTGGGCGTCAATTATTACTTGGCAATATCAAACACCGCAGATGGGTATGCCTACCAGATGGAGCTCAAGGCCATGCTGGAGGAGTGGGCCACACAAAACACCTTGCACACAGTTGTGCTGAGTGCAGAGATGGAGCAGCAGGAATGGGATACCCAAGAAATCAGGGCTGCGGGGCATACCTGCTGGTCCTACCATATCAGCTACGCCAACATGCATTTTGCAGATGTATGTCTCTACAATTTTGGTTCCTCCTTCAGGGGCTTGAAGCCTGCCACCTACAACAAACTATGCACCCAGATTGATAAGGGGTATGAGCTTTTTCCTTCTGCGTCCATCCAGGACTTATTTGATCTCATCATCTTCTATGCAAGTGATAGTGATAAGTCCAGAAAGGACCCTGTCTCCCCCCACGCCAGTCCATCTGTTTTGTCAAGCCTGCATACATGACAGAAGAAGAATGTGAGCAATTGAAGCAATCAGCTCTTGCTGCCCTTTCCCAGTCAAAAAAACTTCCTCCCCAACCCCCCATCAAGCCACCTGCCTTCCAACCCTGACTTCCAAACCACCACCCATTCCCTCCCCACTATCTCTGATACTGCCCCTCTTACAGGCGCAGATGAAGGCAACATTTATTCTGCCCATTCCCTTCCCGTCCTTTGTTTAGTAAATAAATCTTTTCTTTGTGATAACTTATTAAAATTAATATCTCTTTTTCCAATTCACAATTAATAATACTTTCTTTTTACATTATTGACATTTCCCATAATTAAAACAATGTTTTACATTTTACTAATAGCTTAAAATTATGAGCATACATATTTTTCATCATCATTAATAAATTAAAGACAATAAACGTAAATATTGGATTAAAATTTTGCAATTAGACGTCAACACTTGATATTGTGATATTATGTGCATAACTCAATGCATTTTGTTTTAATAAAATCCATTGTAAACTTGGCCTTTTCCATTATAATTTAATGATATGGACTGTGTTTATATTAGGGCCATTGACGTTTAGTACAAATATTGATACATAGTGCATTTTACAGCCTGTATATTTACCTATTGGTAATAATTCTGTAAACTTTTCAGTCAGATTTTGCAAGGTAATAATAATGTAATGTGTTAAAAAATTACAGTTTACTGTCATTAATTGGCTGATTTTCTTTGCTGTGGCAATTGTGCATTTTCTGATATTTCTGCACTAGTATCCAATTGGTTGGCTTCACATCCAATTGCACAGGCAATAGGAAAACAAGCCGCAACCCTGACCACATCCAGTCTTGGGGTGGCGGCTTGTTTTCTTATTACCTGTGTGATTGGATGTGAAGCCAACCAATTGGATACTAGTGCAAAAATATCAGAAAATACACAATTGCCACAGCAAAGAAAATCTGCAATTAATGACAGTAAACTGTAATTTATTAACACATTACATTATTATTACCTTGCAAAATCCAACTGAAAAGTTTACAGAATTATTACCAATAGGTAAATATACAGGCTGTAAAATGCACTATGTATCAATATTTGTACTAAGCGACAATGGCCCTAATATAAACACAGTCCATATCATTAAATTATAATGGAAAAGACCAAGTTTACAATGGATTTTATTAAAATAAAATGCATTGAGTTATGCACATAATATCAAAATATCAAGTGTTGACGTCGAATTGCAATATTTTAATCCAATATTTACGTTTATTGTCTTTAATTTATTAATAATGATCAAAAATATGTATGCACTGAAAATAGTACTATAAAAACCATTTTTTGATGGATTTGAACAATATGTCAACAATCTATAACTCAATCAACAAATTAGAAGCACACCTTCAAAAGGTTGTTGAGATAGAAAGAAATATCAGGGAAATAGTGACAGGGAAGCTGGGTAACAAGGGCCAGCCACTGATACAGTCAAAATAAGATGCTCTGGATAAGTTGGGAAATATTATAGATGAAAAGAATAAAGAAAAATTACTTAATCTACAGGGAATAATTTTATCAAGTCTGAAGTTCAACAACGCAGCCTACAATTTGTGGGAGTTCTGGCAGGGGGCCAAAGAAAACAATAAGATCAAACTAATTGAAGGAACAGAAATTCAAAAGGAAATCAACAACAATGAAGAGTAAACCGACCAAATGGAAACAGATGAAAATGAAATACAAGCAAGAAGCAGAAGCGCTTCAAAAAACAGAAGCTTTATCAAATGAAAACCAAGAAGAAGCACAAGTAGCAAGAAATATAAGAAAAATTAAGCCTAAGAAAATTAATGAAGAGCATCCAACACTCATGAAGTTTGCCAAAGTGGCGCCTGTGGCTGAGGGGGCCACAGGGGAAACAATTAGTAAGACTTTTTATGTTTTACTTATATTTATTTTAGTCATCACCAGGAATGGGGATGAGGTTGTGGAAGTGGCGGCTTATATGCCAAGTTGGTTTTACGGGGGTTACCAGTCACTGGTGGCCCCTGTAAAACAAATAAATAAAAACCAAATAAATAAAATATTTCAACAGAATATGAATATTTTTTTAATATTGAAGCTCAAAATAGGGAATATTCACCACCTGCAGGGTGCTTGCCATGGATAAGGGAAGCATATGAACTAGGATCAACTATCAAAATCAAATAAATGAATGAAATTTGCAGGGATATCAAACTGAACTTCAATGAATACATATACAAAAGCATTCAAAGTTTCACATTCTCAAATATCAACAAATACAAAAAGAATTTAATAAAAACTGACTTTCAAATTGGAAAAGAATATTTGAAATCTGAAATTTTTAATGAAATTTTCAAGGCACTATCAAATAAAGTTGGGGATGCAGTCCTTTAGAATAATTTTAAACCTTTATTTATTTCATTTGCTGAGGCCTGGGGGGCTGATTCAAGTTGGGCGCCCCCCAGAACCCTCTTCAATTTTAACAAAACGTCCTATATTAATAGGTTAGTACTGTAAATTCAGAACCTGAACGTAAAAATGCGGGATTGTCAAATCCTTGGTCCAAATTTCAAATCACTTTTGCGGGCAACTCAGCTGAGTGAAAAATAAAATATTTAATAAAATCAACCATTTATTTTGATTTTTTTTGGTTTATTTAAATTGGCAAATTTCAAATCTCTTGAGCAGATAACTCAACTAACAAAAGACAAAACTCAGCAAACAAATGCAGAATACATGAATCAGAAATGCGGGATTCTAATGTACAATTTGAGATTTCCTGTATTTCAATCGAATCATGGACATCATGTAAAAATTAACAAATCTGAAATTGCAGGATTGTCAAATCCAAGAACCAAATATCAAGTCATTATTGCGAGGAATTCAAAATAAATATAATTTATTGGTGTCTCAAAAAGGATGCTAAAGGATATAGGGTGGATTTGTTCTAATTCTTTTAGGGATCATAGGCATTTTCAAAAATCACCCTATTCCATTTTAGGACGGCTAAAATTTAGATGCTTGATTACAGTAGATTTCAGAAGACACTAATAATAAAGTAGAATTATATATTACAATCTATCTTATCATGTTGTCTTTCCTTTGATGTGTTGATAATGTGTTTGCAATTAATTGGACAGCTTCACCTCCAGATGCCTTGGCAATAGGAAATCAAGCTGTCCAACTAATTGCAAACACATTATCAACACACCAAAGGAAAGACAGCGTGATAAGATTGATTGTAATATATAATTCTACTTTTTTATTTTTGTCTTCTGAAATCTACTGTAATCAAGTATTCTTAGTAGCAATACATGAATACATAGTTAGTAAACTAATGGTTTATCTTTTCCCCCTCTCCTTCTTCCTTGAAAATAAGTTTTTGGCCCCTGGCATAGCCAGGGGCCAAAAACTTTTAAAAAATTTCTGCGTCATCAGGAGAGTAGCTCATAAATGATTATATGGTTTTATGGTCGCTATTTTAGTGATTTAAAGTGCAGAATATTGCATCATTTCCAGTTTAGATAATTTTTCATTTCACTTAATTTCATGTCTAAACATGGGTGTTTAGATTGGATTTTTCATTTGATTTTATCCAGAGTGGAGCTTCTTGATTTGGGTTGATTTGTCCTAGTTACTTACTGTACATTCAATTTGGATTCCAGTTCCCGCAATTATTATTTGAGTTTACTAGTGGCATTAAAAAGTGATTTGAAATTTGGTTCTTGGATTTGACAATCCCGCAATTCCAAAAAACATAGTAAACTTAATGGAAACAGTTGATGGATTTGAACACTTCAAATCTGATTCCAGTTAATTCATTCCATCCATTGGAAATATGCAGTTTGACTTGAACTTTGCAAAGTGTCTATGAGTTCCCGCATTTTTAAAAATTCAAATAAATACTCAAAAAAATCAATTTAATTAAAAAAAGGCTATCCCGCAAAAGTGATTTGGAATTTGGACCAAGGATTTGACTATCCCGCATTTTTACGTCCAGGTTCTGAATTTACAGTACAAACATTCAAAAAATTGTGCATGTTCTTGGAAAAGTATACCTTGCAAAGGATCCACGCCGCGGTATAACTTGGAATACTGTTGCATTGCATATTAAAAACCAACATCAAAAAGTTGGAAGATGTACCCATACAAATCAAGTCATGCCGTGTAGCCCTAGACCGCCAGAAAACACCATGGGGATACAGGACAGTTGAGCACGTCCTCTATGATTTATTTGCATTGGCAACACTATACAGGTACTATGTGCCCCCCAAAAAAACCTACTAGTCAATTCACTCACCCGCCTGCCTTTTATCAAACAATCAGTAACCACTGGGGTACAGGGTGCCACCCCTCTAGCAATCATATACAGGGTTGTCCACGACATACAGAAGAGTATGTGGATCCAATTAGATGCATTAGCTGAAAATTTAATTTTGGGGTATAATTCCCAGGAATAATCCCATTCCCTTTGCAATTAGCATCCCCCAATAAATATTTTCCCCTTGCAAATTAATCTTTTTAAATCTTATATTCTAATACTAAATATTTTCATACTGAAATATGTACTGATAAAATTTTAAATCAAAAATTTTAATATTAAATATTTAAATATTAAAAATATTTAGTATCTAAAATTTAATATTAAAATTTTAATAATACATATAACATTATTAAAATTTTTAATATCAAATATTTTGATATTGAATAAAGCACAATTTAATAAAAATAGTTAAATTTCACATATTCAAACTTTAATATTTAACTTTTACAATTTATAATTAAATTTTACTTATAATATTGTCGTGTATATACTTCTGGGAAGTATAATAAACAAAATAAAGGGGAAGATTAAGAAGAGAATGATACTTTATTGAATATGAATATAGCTTAATATATAGTATCATGACCTGCCACATGTTGTCCATATACGTCATGGAGGTCATGGGGTTTATCTGAGTAATGTTCCTCTTGAGTCACAAGGCTTAATCAAGTTGTGTTCCATTTAGGACCTGGATTGAGGGATCCCTGTCATAGATGGTTAACTGATAAAGGTGCCACCAGTTTATTGGCTGGGCGGTGAACCACTTGATGAGCCGCTTGGTGATTTACTCGGGGCGTTAATTCCCCGAGAGGGAGTAATCAAAGATGTTGTGACAATATTTTAATTTAATTTTAACTTATAGTATGTAAATTATAATATTAATATATCTAAATATATTAAAAGCCATTAGTTAAAGTTGCAACCACGTCAAATATTAAAAATAAGTTAAAAATGTTTTTATTTATTAGCTTGTTGAGTAAGGGTTTATTTATCACATAGATAAACATCAAGAATTGAATTTATCCGCATCATGCAGCCGCTCCACTTATATTATAAACAAATGATTGTTTAGAACTCAAATTACCTTTCCCTTGTAATGTGATTTGATAAACATATTTGATATGCTTGACCCGCGTCCTAAGTACTAATTAGTAAGCAATACATGAAAATCATTGGTGGTCGTGTTGTGTGGCTATAGTGGCACTGAAATAACAAGGATCAGATGATGACATGCAAGGTCCAATTTGTGGCTTAAAAAATCCAAAGTACCATCAACAATTAACAATTATTTAAATAAAAATTATATTTCTATCTTTTTTTAATTTATTCATTTGTTAGCGCAACAGTCAATATAATATTCAATGCATTATAATAAAAATATATTTCTTCATACCTAGTATAGTTAATTTTACTTACCTTTCTATGTATTCTTATATGTCTATAATACAATCAAATGTCACATTATTATATATAAATAATAATTTTTGAGACCTAATAAAAAAAAAAATTAAACCCAGAGAGCCCATTTATCTGATTGGCTCAGAGGCCAGGGCTTTTGGAAAGAAGGATTCCGAGTGCTCATAGAAAGCTGCCACCACATTGGGTGACATTGCAAATTGGCTGACCTCAAAAATATTGAATAGGTCCTCAGTGTCCTGAGGAAGGCCTTGTTTCACCTTATTCTTGATCCAACTAAACACCTCCTTGATTGGATTCAGGAATGGGGAATATGGCGGGAGGAAGAGAAGTCTCATTGGATAATCAGTAAGTCGGTGGCTGGAGGTGTGGCTGTTTTTGTCAATGGGGGGATTTGGACACAACCAGATCCACTTTGTGGAGCCCAACATTATCAAGGACAACAATGTTGGTTGTGCCGCTGTAATTTATCTGCAGGTACTCCTTGACGGCTCAGAGAAAATTCAGAAAGGTCCTGCTGTTATGGGAGCCCTTAATCATTTGGTATTGGTCCAACCTGCGAGGACCAAGAAGCGCAACCATGGAATAGGTCTGGGAACAGACAGCTGCACAATGGGCTATGTCGTCCTTGGACCCCTTCTTGACTCACCCATGCCTAGACCTGATTGAGGAGGAAAACAACAATTTGTCAATATAGAAGAACTGTACCTTGTCAGTCTCCTTTAGTGCCAGATATGTCTAGGCATAAATGTGTCAATCCTTGATGGTCTTTTCACTGTTCCTATTGTACGGAGAAACTCTGAGCACCTTCCAAGAGAAGCCCAAATCAACCATTGTTTTGTAAACAAGGGTTTTAGAAACAGAAAGCCTGAACTCTGTGGCAAGCATTGATTGGACAGCAAGTGTGTCCAGGTGGCAATCCTTGGCTACCCACTGCTTGATTGCGTCAATATGAAAGGGCTGAAGGAGTTTGGGCTGTCTTTTTGCCTTGGTGGATTTAGCAATTTGCCCGGTGTTGTCATACTTGGTGTTGATGTTGGCAATGTATCTGGCCATGACACCAAATTGGGATGCAATATCCCAAACCGCCATTCTCCTGTTCAAGTAGTTGAGGAGAGCTTCACGCTCACTATCTGTCAACCGGCGCCAGCCCTTGGCAGGTACCACGGCATCCTGGCTACCAGGCTTGACACAGGGGATGGGAACCTTTGTGTAGAAGGTGGGATCACACTTGCTTGCAGTGGCGCTGTCAATGATGGCATACAATACAGGCACAGATGGCCCTTCAGTGGTGGCCAATGGCTCATAGGACGTGTCAAAAACGCGGGGGCAGGAAGTAACAACTCTTGGATCAAGAGTGTGGGGCCAGGTGATAACTGGGTACACAGTGGAGGTGTAAGTAACCTCAGTGTTCCCGGTGACCCTGGTGTAGGAGACTTTGGTAGCAGGCCTTGAAAGTGGCTTCTGCCTGGGATTCAAGCTGATAGTTCTGGATTGGGATGCAGGAGGTGGTTGGCTGGCGCTGACACCTTGGGAGGCCTGTGTATTGGCATGACTCCCCTTGAGTTGGGTTCTGGGTCTGTCTTGGACCCTCTGGGACACCCTTGTGGACGGGCTGCCCCGCGGGCTGGTGCAGGAGTGGGTTGAGAATGTGATTGACGGTCCATAAAAATAAAATAAAAAATATATTTTAGATTAAATATGTATTTATTTGGATTTATTGGTTTAGTTGTGGGTAGTTGTTTTCTCTTGATTTAGCCTTGAATAGTAGCAGAGTTTCTATATCCGTGATTTGAAGTGTATAATATTGTATCATTTCTAGTTTTGGATGATTTTAAAGTTTAATAACTTTTTATGTCTAATTATACTTATTGAAATTGAAATTGAATTTTTAATTTGATTTTAGTTGTGGTGGAGCTTCTTTATTTGGGTTGGTGTTTCCTAGTGTGCTTAGTGTACATTAAATTTGGATTCCAGTTCCCACAATTAATATCTGGGTTTACTAGTGTTATTCAAAAGTGATTTGAAATTTGGTTCTTGGATTTGACAATCCTGCAATTTCAAAAAACATAGTAAACTTAATGAAAATGGCTGATGGATTTGAACGCTTCAAATCTGATTCCAGTTAATTCATTTCGTACATTGAAAATATGCAGTTTGACTTGAACTTTGCAAAGTGTCTATGAGTTCCCGCATTTTTAAAAATTCAAATAAATACTCAAAAAAATCAATTTAATTAAAAAAGGCCATCCCGCAAAAGTGATTCAAAATTTGGACCAAGGATTTGACAATCCCGCATTTTTACGTTCAGGTTCTGAATTTACAGTAAAGAATTACTCATAAAATTTAAGGAATAGAACTTAGTACATTGGACTAATCATTTATATCTTTAAAAATATTATATTTCAAATATTTATTAGTTTATGCAATATTCTGAGTTCATATTTTTTGTTTTTTTCTGGATATTGGCAAATAATGTTAGAAAAATTAAAGCTGGGTTGAGGTGGCACTGTCACAACTTAGGCTTTAAACTTTATTGGTTTAGTAGACTGAGCCAATTATTGATAACCAAGATGTTGTATAATTCATGTCGGATTTGGCTCAAACCCGATAGAACGAATATCACTTCTCAAGCACGAATAATTACGTATCATATACCTAGGGTTCAAGTTCCATTTCCAGACCATAACGTGATGAATAGGAAATATCATTATTTGGGCTGCTAAATTGACATAATATCCAATGAAACACGAAGCTAAATAAACACTATCCGATTTTAATCATCGAATCGAAAAATCAGACCCGATTAAGAATTTAAATCGATGCGTTGAAGAGCAAATAAATTAAAACTATAGATGATTTATAGCAAGCAATTGATTTTGAAATCTCAATTTAAAAACTTGGATCTCGAGTGAAAACCACCCTTTGCTTATCTACAGCTCTTTAATTGGCATGCAAACTACATTAATTAAACGTACATACCAGAGTTACTCATTTCAATGTGCACAGCTAGAAAAGTCTCCTTATATAAATAATTTAATCGGATCTGCCAAATGATTGGATGTCAATAAATAATAGCACTGAATTGGAAACCAAACCAACATTTGATTGGATGAAAATTACATCAAACTTCGCTTTGGCAAGTTTTGAGCTTTCTATAGCATTGCGATTTTCTAGAAAACTTCTAGATTTAAATATGCTTTTGGCCTTTTGCTTAACTTTAGCGTCAAGTAAAAATCATTACCTTAAAATCCCAGCTCAAACCAAGTCCATTTTAAAACAAACCAAAAATTAAGCCACCATCTCCAAAACAAGCATGGTTCACAGAATATGCCAAGGGGTTTGAAGTTTCTTATGCAGATCTGCAGCTGATAAGCTGGTTCCCTAATTTTTTGAGCTAGGGATTTAGAATAAGTAGTCATTCGGTAAATACCAAATATGTCTATAATGTCTTATAGACTACCGATAATCAAGTAGCTGGCTTGATAAACATTGGTCCAGCTTGCAACACTCAAATTAGATACTTTTCTTAATCATGATTCCCTTTTTGTACCAAGACGTAGGTATAAATAGCTTGACGATAGGACAGGATGCAGATTATGCCAAAATCAAAGCTACTGAAAATTAAACATGTCGTCTTCCCAACGAAGCATGAGATAATCAAAGTAAGAAGAAAGATAGCTGCCAGCTGTCATCGTATCAGGTTGCATCACCCAGCTGATAAATCATTGTGTTTACAGTATCAGGTTCAGGAAACTAGAAGCAATCGCTTGGCAGAGACTAAGCCAAGCAGCTATAAAAAGGGGTGCCGTTTAGTAAACCGACCAACCATCCATACTTCATACAGCTATGGAAATCGCAAAAATGATCCTCCCCAGAAACATTGGACGCTTTTGACCACAAATCCCTTTTTACCCACACATGATTTCTCTATCCCTCACTTTTATGACCTTGAGAAGTACTCTCTCAAGTATAAAACCCGGAAAAAATGATTTATTTAAATCCCACTAAATCTTAAATATCATGCTGTCACAATTAAAACTAGCCATTTATTACTGTAGAAGCAAACCCTGCTTGTCAAAATCAGGGATCATCAAACCAACCTGTACAATTGCCACCAGAAATGCAAGCAACCCAGCTGAGTTGAAACCAAAAGGTTTAAAAAATCAACCCATCGATCTGTCCCCATCCAACTTATTTTAAAATATAAATTATAGATCCCAAGCACAGGCGATTTGCTTAGCATCATACACATCCCATCAAATAAATGCGGAATACGCACATCGGAGATGCAGATTCTAGCGTACATTTTGGTACTTTCTTCTATTCTATTGTTTCGAGGATCACATGGAACAATTAACCGATCCGAAAGTGAGGGGTTTCTAAACTCAACAGATAAACTTCAAACTTTAGATGAAGTCGATTTGAAACATATTTGATTTTGGTAATATTGACAAGGCAACCTGCAAAGGGGATGTAAGAAATATATGGGGGGAAATATTTTTTATAGGGAGATATATTTGGCCTTTAAGCTAAAGATACTGTGGCTTGATCCAAATAACATCAAAGGATCAAGTATTAGCGGGGATGGTGTGTGGTAGATCATCATGCGACTGAACTATCTTATTGGCAAAGGGGAGGATGAGGATCTCAAAATAGAAGGTTATAGATTTGAAATCCAACCCCTTAATACACTCCTATTTAAGGAGTTATTATGCTGTGATAGGGACATCAGGGAGAGGTTTGGTATTGACAGTGGATACCTGATAGTCCATTAGCTGGATGGTGGTGGACAACAATGTTCTGGAATAGTCTTCTTTGCTTGGGTTAAAGTGTGTTCTGTGATCTTCTTGATGATGGTCTCCTTGGTACTACAAAATCCTACAGGGTATGTGTTGAGTTCAGGACAGTGTTTAATGATTCTCCCTGGTCCTATGTGTACTGAGTCCAGTTGCTTGCAGTTTTTAGCAAGGGCTCAGACCGGGGTGCCAGGGGCAATAGGTTCTTCTTTGAAGGTGGATTTACTTTTGGGCCATTCTTCTAGTGGCTACAACCTTGGCTTTGAGCCTGATGATTTTGAATATAGAGCTCTGTACTTGTTTGAGTTGTTTACTTTAGGGGTTACCACATGGGGTTGATTGTTACATGAGATTCCTTCTAGCTTATACCCATATATGAGTTCAAAGGGGATTAACCAGTCCCTTGTTTGACTCTAACTCTGGATAAAGTAGTTTCCAAAGCTATGGCAACAAGAAGAATTAAATCATATGTAAGAGAGATTAACACATCTACAAACAATATCAGCCCAGCTCAAAGTGAAACCAGAAACTGATGAATATATACCATCATCAATAAATCTAGGTGCCTTTATATTTTTTCTGAGCTGAGTCAATTTTTTGGCTGAGTTCATTTTGCTCACAGATGACCCAATTTTTCTAGTTGCCACAGCTTTGAAAGCTACTGAAGTTCTTCAATTATTAGATATTTTAAAGGGAATATATAACACACCTATTTAGACCCTAGGCTTATCTGCTGGGAAAAGGTATGGATTTCATTGGCAAAAGGACCATTATTAAAAATATATGTGACTGCAAACGTGATAGAAATAGCAAGATAATAGAGTCCAAAACCAAAATAGTGAGAGATAAAGAACCTATCTGCTGAAACGGCATGTTAACACCCAGAAAATTTCCGCACAAGAGACCCTGGTCCACTCAAACTTACTCCCCCATAACCCAAAGCCAAATGTGGAAGTCAACTCAAATTTCCAAAAAAAAAAGCAATGTGACCCAGTGATAATCCCTAATCAATGGGAAGTTCAATTTGATATTTGACCCATTACAAGGATCAAGCTGCTCCCTGTCTAATCCAATTGATTTATCATCATAATCATGTTCTTTGTAAAATTATTCCCTCAAACTGTATAAGTAATACATCTCAATAGAAAAATCATCTAGCTCCCAAATACTTTACCCTTGTAACTTGCTAATGCAGAACATTTACAGCATTGGTAGCATAGAAAAGCTTCCATCTTATCTTTCCCTTCAAAATTACTCATGCTGCCTGTACTTGTTGCAGTCAACAATTATACAAAAGAATCATGTCCAGGCTCCCCTTGGATTAGACTCCCTACATGCCGGGAACTGAAATACTAGAAGGACATGTCCTTCACCAGAGCATGGTAATCTCAGTTCCCACCTTCTATGCCTTGTCAGCACAAGAGTTCTTCCAGGCTCCCTCCTCCACACCTTGAACCACTGACAAGAGCATCATGCCTGCCTGTGTAGCCCAGCAACTTTGCAGTGCATCCTTGTAGTTATTTGCAGGAGCCAATGATGACATAGCTATAGCATGGATAAAGTCCACCTAAAACAAGCTGACACACATGAAATACCCTGAACGCTTCTGGATTGTGGATATATCCTTTTTCCTGATCCATGATGCAGGCACTTGGTACAAAAAATGCCACAATGCTCATATCAAGAAGGTCTGGGAGACCTCTAAAAGGGACTTCTTGAAAGATTTGTGATGAAAGACACAGCACTCATCCCATCTGTCAAGTCAATCACCTGACACAAACTGGTACTGTGAGATAGTTGACAAGAGCCTACAAGGAGTTATGCCTGCTTGCTCCCTCCAAGATGGCCTTTGATAACCCTGCCACACACCTTATGTACTACAACGTGCTCAAACTCATGTAATGAGACACATCAACCTGGATCTAGTGACCAACCTTCAAAGCTTGTCCTGTGAAGAAGAGAAAGCAGAACAGACCTACAATGCTCTTCACAAAGCACAGACTGGGAAAAGGTAAAGATCCAAGGATCTCAATCCCTCATGATATTCCACTTGCCCTCTGCCTAACAACAATAACCATAAACCTCAGGTGCACAATGTTTAAAATAATGGGATTAATGGTTATTCTAACCACACACACTTCAGAATCACTGCCATCCAAGGTAAAAGGGATAAGGAAAAAGCCCAAGGAGAGCAATAAGTGAACCAAACTCTCCCTGACAACCATCAACCTTGCACAATGATAAATATCAACCTGAGGACATTGATTAATGTCCAACAATCAATAACCATCAAGTGACCTGGTACTCTACACAATTGCCAAACACCCAAATAAATTAATGTCATTTTATTTCTGTTTTTATGCTAGTTCAGCACTCTTGGACTCAAGTGCAGGTTTTACCCTGGTCAACAGCAACTTTTTTCATAAGTTCAATCTAACTACTAATCCTTAGCAGATTGAGAACATAGCTTTAGCTAAAGAACATCATATTGCTGTTACCTGGGAGACTGCCTCATTTTCAATTGCCCCAGAAAACCTTTCCTCTACCATCCAAGGACCTGTCATCAACTTTCTTATATTTGATGTGGTTCTTGAGCTAGGCAGGATAAAGAGAAACAACCCCCACATAGACTGGATCATGTCAGTGCTAACCATTAAGCGTGAAGGAATCAACCATCAGATATACCCAGACACAGTAGACCAGCTCCCAAGGGATCATGTGTTTGTATGTATAACTGAGAGCTGGGAAGAGAAGGAAAACATCAAGGACATTGACTGGGACTCTTTTCAGTATTAGGTCATTCCCTTTAAAGATAAGCAGAGCACCAGAACCCCCAAGATTAAAAGATAGTTTTGAAACACTCAGAGATTCTTAACAAGCCCCTGCCAGGACTATCTCCCAAGAAACATATCCAGCATTTAATCCATCTAACGGGCACTATACCAAAGACCAGACCAATCTACAGCCTCACTCCAAACAAAAATTATGCTCTTTGCGCTTACCTAAAAGAAGCCTTAGAAAAAGTGCTGATACAACCATTGTAATCACCCTTTGGAGCAGCTGTATTCTTTGTGGCCAAAAGGACAGCCCCCTACAACTAGTTATCAATTACAGAGCCTTAAACAAAGTCACCATACAAAACCAATACCCATTAACTCTAATCAATGACTTCTTTGATGTGCTTGGAGGGACCATCAAGTTCTCTAAGATTGACCTTACCTCTGGAAATAATAAAATCTATATAAAAGAAGAAGACATACCTAATACTGCCTTCCGTACCAAGTATGGGTCTTACAAGTGTGATGTTCTTAACTTTGGAATGACCAACACACTGTTCACTCTTGTCACGTTTATGAACAAGGTGTTTGCACCCCACATCAGAAAACATGCCCTTATTTATCTGAAAGACATCATTGCGTACAGCATTAATGTTGAGCAACACCACAAGAGCATGGAAGCAGACTTTGCCACCCTAGCCTGGCACAAACCATTATAAAAACCCTCAAAATCCCAGTTCTTCTGGGGAAATTACCGTTTTTGGGCTACATAGTGTGCAAGTACAGGATCCAATACAACAAACAGAAGATACAAGCCATTTTTAATGTGCTGCTTCCCAAGGGTAAAAGTGAAATGAGAACCTTCCTTGGTATGATTGCCTGCGTACATTGTTTTATCCAAGATTTTGGTGTCTTTGCAGCACCTCTGTTGTCCATCACAGGCGCCAAGTCCAAGTTTGTGTGGACACCCCAATGAGACCCCTGTTTCTTTAAGCTCAAGGAGAAGTTGGTATCTTTCTATTCCCTGTATTCAAGAAGGGAGGAATATTAACAGATGGAAACCAACACCTCAGACGCCTTCATAGGTGGGGTTCTTTGCATAAAGACAAACAATGGAGAATTCTTGCCAGTAGCATATGAATCTTGCAAGTTAACTTATGGCAAGTGCTGTTACTCAACTCACAACAAGGAGCTACTGGCAATAGTACACTGTTTGGTGAAATGGTGCTGCTACCCCAAAAGGCAAGAGAAATTCACCACCCTCACCAATAAAAAGCCGCTCATCTACTTCAAAACTCAATCAAACCTTTCCTGCAGACAGGCAAGATGAATGGTGTTCTTAAAAAAGTTCAACATTAACATCCAGTACAAACCAGGACCCAAGTTAGTCACTGCAGATAAACTATCACAGCTCTATATACAAGTCTCTAGTGGACAAAATGATTTAGATCCTGATTGGCCTCTCCTGGTGCTACGTACAAACAAAAAAGGTTCTCCCAGGCACAACAGATGTTACCTGTGGCATGGTCATAAAAAACGCTTGCTTGCATGTCTACAGGACGCTAAACACAAAAATGTTAGATGGAGTAACCATCCCTTACGTACCCACACATCAATGAGTAGACACCATCTTGTGCTATCATAGAGACCTTGGACATAGCAAAAGTAGGAATCTGTACAAGTTTATAAAGCACAAAGTATGATGGCCTACCCTCTCCAGAGGCATTCATGGATTACTCAAACAATACAAGGGTTGTGAGAAGTTTGCCAAGAGCAACACTCCCTCAAAGTTAAGTACTATCAATCCATACTCAATTATCTTTCAAGGTATGAGTGCTAGGCGTTGTAGGCCCTGTGCCCAGAAAGAGTAATAAAAATAGGTACATAATCACTGCCATCAACTTTGCCACACAATGGACATAATTACAGGCTTTCAGGGCCCACACTGGTAACAATGCTCAAAGATTCATAGGCAGAGAGATTATCAGCAAGTTTGGAAAGCCAGAACTGCTGATCACAGACAATGAAAAAGAACTAGCATCCAACACCACCAATGTATACCTGGAAAAACAAGCACTGAAACACAGGGTTACAATGCCCTACTATCCTCAGGCTAACACCAGGGTAGAACAGTTAAATGAAAGAATGGTGCAAGCCCCTGCCAAGCTTACTACTGGGACCCCTGAAGATTGACCAAAGCAGCTTCTGACTGCCCACCTTGTGTGTCACGCATGAGTAAACAGATTCACTGGGAAGAGTCTTTTTGAACTAGTTTATAGCAGATAACCAAATATAGTTCAGGACCTAAAAGAACCCAAATCAATTGTCAAGAATCCATCTACTGGAACATACCATAAAGATGGTGTATGATTGCTGACGGATCAATATCTGTAAATAAGGTGCCTACAGGTACACAGACCATTCCCATATGGAAGATCTCCCCAAGTAGGCGGTATATACCCAAGAGGGGATTAAATTGACCCAAGAAGAAGTAGGCTTCCAGATAACTTAGCAGGAAAGCCAATTCCAAAGGATGGAATATTGTGGGGTTTGAGTATTGAGAACATCCTTGTACATCTGCTGTTTTTCTGTGACAGGAGTATTATGGGATAAATGAGTGGCTTTATACCATACTCCAGGTATTAAACAATGTCAAGACTTTTTTAAGTACTGGGGGAGTCAAAGAACTAGAGTCTGCTCTAGTTTCTAAAAAACTGGCCCCAAAGGCCTGCAGCAGGAGTAGCCAAACCAACCATTCATACCCAAAGGGCTCCCATTGGTGGACTTGGGTAATCTCATGGTCCTTTGGAGAAGAGGGAGAAGGCAAGTGCAAGAAGTGTAAAAGTTGGCTGGGTAAAGACTTTATTAACTGAACAAATATTAAGATAATCTCTTTGAGCCTTATATAGTGAAAAATGACATAACTGTAGCCCCAAGCTGGAGAACTTGGAGAAGTTGGGAAAAGAAGGGAAACAGGTGGTAAGGGGCTCATATCAATTGAAAAAATATATAAAAATATACTCTTAATTAATAATTACTCCTTTAGCTTCCCAAGTGCTCTTCAAACATCTTGGAGAGGAAAGGGGGTTAGCAACTGATCCTACATGTGCTGGGATCAGCACCAGGAGACTCAGTGAAAAATCCAGAAGAGACAGAAACAAGAAGTACAGAGCCTGGTGGTTCTAGCAACTCAAGCGTAGTGTTAACGCTTTTGAATTGATTATTTTCAACCAAAAGCAGTTGATCTGATTGGCCACAAGCTAAGAAATCAGGTACTGTAAATTCAGAACCTGAACATAAAAATGCAGGATTATCAAATCCTTGGTCCAAATTTCAAATCACTTTTGTGGGATAGCCTTTTTTTAATTAAATTGATTTTTTTGGATATTTATTTGAATATTTGAAAATGCGGGAACTCATAGACACTTTGCAAAGTTCAAGTCGAGCTGCATATTTCCTATGGACAAAATGAATTAACTGGAATCAGATTTGAAGAATTCAAATCCATCAACCATTTTCATTAAGTTTACTATGTTTTTTGAAATTGCGGGATTGTCAAATCCAAGAACCAAATTTCAAATCACTTTTGAATGCCACTAGTAAACTCAGATATTAATTGCGGGAACTGGAAATTAAATTGAATGTACAATAAGCACAATAGGCAACACCAACCTAAATCAAGAAGCTCCACCACAACAAAAATCAAACTAAAAAATTCAATATTGATAACCATAATTAGACATGAAAAGTTATTAAACTTTAAAATCATCCAAACCCGGAAAGTATACAATATTATTCACTTCAAATCACAGATATAGAAACTCTGCTACTATTCAAGGCTAAATCAAGAGAAAACAACTACCCACAACTAAACCAATAAATCCAAATAAATACATATTTAATCTAAAATATATTTTTTATTTTATTTTTATGGACTTTCAAGCGCATTCCCAACCTGCTCCTGCACCAGCCTGCGGGACAGCCTGTCCACGAGGGCGTCCCAGAGGGTCCAAGAACAGACCCAGAACCCAACTTGAAGGGAGTCATGCCAATACACAGGCCTCCCAAGGTGTCATTGCCAGCCAATCACCTCCTGCGTCCCAGGCCCAATCAACCAGCTTGAATCCCAGGCAGAAGCCACTCTCAAGGCCTGCCACAAAAGTCTCCTACACCAGGGTCACCGGGAACACTGAGGTTACTTACACCTCCACTGTGTACCCAGTTGTCACCTGGCCCCGCACTCTTGACCCAAGAGTTGCCACTTCCTGCCCCCACGTCTTTGATACCTCCTATGAGCTATTGGCCACAACCAAGGAGCCATCTGCACCTATGTCTTATGCCACTATTGACGGCGCCAGAGCAACCAAGCGTGATCCCACCTTCTACACAAAGGTCCCCATCCCCTGTGCTGAGCCTGGTAGCCAGGATGCCGTGGTACCTGCCAAGGGCCAGTGTCGGTTGACGGATAGTGAGCGTGAAGATCTCCTCAATTGCTTAAACAGGGGAATAGCGGTTTGGAATTATTGCATCCCAATTTGGTGTCACGGCCAGGTACATTGCCGACATCAACACCAAGTATGGCAACACCGGGCAAATTGCCAAATCCACCAAGGCAAAAAGACAGCCAAAACTCCTCAAGCCCGTACACATCAACACAATTAAGCAATGGGTAGCCAGGGATTGCCACCTGGACACACTTGCTGTCCAATCAATGCTTGCCACAGAGTTTGGGCTTTCTGTTTCTAAAACCCTTGTATACAAAACAATGGTTGATTTGGGCTTCTCATGGAAGGTACTTGGAGTTTCTGCGTACAACAGGAACAATGAAAAGACCATTAAGGATCAACGCATTTATGCCGAGACATATCTGGCACTAAAGGAGACTGGGAATGTCCAGTTCTTCTATATCAACAAATTGTCATTTTCCTCCTCACTCAGGTCTAGGCATGGGTGGGTTGAGAAGGGGTCCAAGGACAGCGTAGCCCATTGTGTGCTGTCCGTTCCCAGACCTATTCAATGGTTGCGCTTCTTGGTCCTCGCAGGTTGGACAAGTATCAGATGATTAAAGGCTCCCATAACAGTAGGACCTTTATCAATTTTCTCCAAGCCGTCAAGGAGTACCTTTGGATAAATTACAGCGGCACAACCAACGTTGTTGTGCTTGATAATGTTGGGCTCCACAAAGTGGATCTGGTTGTGTCTGAGTTCCCGCCAATTGATAAAAATAGCCATTCTGCCAGCCACCGCCTTATAGACTGCCCAATGAGACTCCTCTTCCTCACCCCATATTCCCCATTTCTTAACCCAATTGAGGAAGTCTTTGGGTGGATCAAGAATAAGGTGAAACAAGGCCTCCCTCAGGACACCAAGGATCTCTTCAACATTCTTGAGATCAGCCAATTTGCAATGCCACCCGATGTGGTGGCAGCTTTTTACAAGCACTTGGAATCCTTCCTCCCCAAAGCCCTGGCCTCCGAGCCAATCAGATAAATGGGCGCCCCAGTTTTATTTGTTTTTATTTTTATTTATTTTGTTTTTATTAGGACTCAAATTATTATTTATATATAATAATGTGACGTTTGATTGTATTATAGACATTTAAGAATACTAGAAAAGGTAAGTAAAATTAATTATACTAGATAATAGGGATTTATTTTTATATGATGCACTGAATATTATTGGCTTTTGTGGTAACAAATAACTAAATAATAAAAAAAAGATAGAAAAAAATAGTTTATTTAAATAATTGTGAATCATTTTGGTACTTTGACTTTTCTAAGCCACAAATTGGACCTTGCATGTCATCATCTGCTCCTTGGTATTTCAGTGCCACTGTAGCTACACAATACAGCAACCAATGATTTTTATGTATTCCTTACTAATTTGTACTTAGGACACAGTTCAAGTATATTGAATATGTTTATCAAATCATATTACAAGGGAAAGGTAATTTGAGTTTTAAACAATCACGTGTTTGGAACATAAGTGGAGCGGGCCCCATGATGCGGATAAATTCAATTCTCCATGTTTATCTTTATGATAAATGGACCCAACCTTGACAAGATAATAAATAATAAATAAAAACATTTTTAACTTATTTTTAAATATTTGATGTGGTTGCAACTTTAACTATTGTCTTGTAATATATTTAGATATATTAATATTAAATGTTTACTATTAAATATTTTAATATTGAAATTTTAATATTTAAAAATAAATTAAAAATAAAAAAATAAAAAAGTTTTTTTTGCAAGGGAAAATGATTTATTAGGGGAATGCAAATTGCAAGGGGAATGTGATTATTCTGGGGAATTATACCCCAAAATCAAATTTTCTGCTAGTGTGTCCAATTGGGACCACATACTCTTCTGTATGTGGTGGATGACTCTGGCGCCAATTGCTAGGGGAGTGGCGCTCAGCACCCCGGTGGTGGCCGAACGTCTTATAAAAGGCAGACAGGTGAGGGAATCAATTAGCAGGATTTTTTGGGGGGCACGTAGTACCTGTATAGTGTTGCCAATGCAAATAAGTCATAGAGGACGTGCTCAATTGTCCTGTATCCCCATGGTGTCTTCTGTTTGTCAAGGGCTATGCGGCATATATCAAGCTGTATAGGTACATCTTCTAATTTTTTCATGTTTGCTTTCAGTATGCAATGGAGCAGGATTCCTAGGTACACCGCGACATGGATTCTTTGTGAGGTATACTTTTCGGAGAACATGCACAATTTCTTGAAAGTCTGAACTAACCTATTAATATAGGAAGTCTGATTAAATTTGAAGAGGGTACCAGGGGCGCCCGACTTGAATCTGCCCCCCAGGCCTTGGCAAATGATATCATTAAAGGTTTAAAACTATTCACGAGGACTGCATCCCCAACTTTATTTGATAGAGCCTTAAAAATTTCATTAAAAATTGCTGATTTCAGATATTCATTTCCTATTTGAAAATTGGTTTTTATTAAACTTTTTTGTATTTGTTGATATTTGAGAATGGGAAACTTTGAACGCTTTCATATATGTATTCATCAAAGTTCAGTTTCAAATCCCCACAAATTTCATTCATTTCTTTTATTTTGATTGTTGATCCTAATTTGTAGGCTTATCTTATCCATGGCAAGCACCCCGCGGGTGGTTTATATTCCCTGATTTGAGCTTCACAATTATTAAAATTATTCATATTCTGTTGAATTATGTTGTTTATTTGGTTTTTATTTATTTGTTTTATAGGGGCCACCAGTGACTGGTAGCCCCCATAAAACCAACTTGGCGTAAAAGCTACCACTTCTGTGCCTTATCCCCATTCCTGGTGATGACTAAAAATAAATATAAGTAAAACATAAAAAGACTTACTGATTGTTTCCCCTGTGGCCCCCTCAGCTACAGGCGCCATATCGGCAAACTTCATGAGCGTTGGATGCTCTTCAGTGCTCTTCTTGGGCTTTATCTTCCTTATCCTGCTTGCAACTTGTGTTTCTTCTTGTGTTTCATTTGAAAAAGCTTCTGTATTTATTGAAGCGCTTCTGCTTCTTGATTGTGTTTTGTTTTCATCTGTTTCCATTTGATTGTTTTCCTCTTCATTGGTGTTGATTTCCTTTTGAATTTCTATTACTTCTATTAGTCTGATCTTCTCATTGTTTTCTTTGGCCCCCTGCCAGAACTCCCACAAATTGTATCCTGTGTTGTTGAACTTTAGACTTGATAAAATTGTTCCCTGTAGATTAAGTAATTTTTCTTTATTTCTTTCATCTATAATATTTCCAAATTTGTTCAGAGCATTTTCTTTTGGCTGGATCAGTGGCTGGCCCTTGTCCCCTAGCTTTCCTGTCACTATTTCTCTGATGTTTTTCTCAATTTCAACAATCTTTTGCAGGTGAGCTTCTAATTTGTTGATTAAGTTATAGATTGATGACATTTTGTTTGAATTCCATCAAAAAACTGGCTTTTATAGTACTATCTTTGACGCATACATACTTTTGTCATCATCATTAATAAATTGAAGACAATAAACGTAAATATTAGATTAGAATATTGCAATTAGACGTCAACTATTGATATTTTGATATTATGTGCATAGCTCAATGTATTTAGTTTAATAAAAGACATTGTAAACAAGGCCTTTTCATTTTAATTTATTTAAATTGACTGTGTTTATATTACAGAGCCATTAACACTTAGTACAAATATTAATAATTAGTGCATTTTTACAGCCTGTATATTTACCTATTAGTAATAATTCTGTAAACTTTTCAGTCAGATTTTGCGAGATAATAATAATGTAATGTGTTAATAGAATATTGTTTATTGTCATTAATTGGCTGATTTTCTTTGCTGTGGCAATTGTGCATTTTTTGATGTTTACACACTAGTATCCAATTGGTTGTTTTCACATCCTATTGCCTGTGTGATTGGAAAACAAGCCGCCACCCCGAGACTGGATGTGGTCAGGGTGGCAGCTTGTTTTCCAATCACACAGACAATAGGATGTGAAAACAACCAATTGGATACTAGTGTGTAAATATCAAAAAATGCACAATTGCCACATCAAAAAAACCGGCCAATTAATGACAATAAACAGTTTTTTTAACACATTACATTATTATTATCTCGCAAAATCCGACTGAAAAGTTTACAGAATTATTACCAATAGGTAAATATACAGGCTTTAAAATGCACTAATTATTAATATTTGTACTAAGCGTTAATGGCTCTGTAATATAAACACAGTCAATTTAAATAAATTAAAATGAAAAGGCCTTGTTTACAATGAATTTTATTAAATAAAATGCATTGAGTTATGCACATAATATGAAAATATCAATAGTTGACGTCTAATTGCAATATTCTAATCCAATATTTACGTTTATTGTCTTCAATTTATTAATGATGATGATGAAAATATCCTCAGAAATAAGTATATGCTACCACATCAAATGTACAACATTCTTTACACACAGAAACTTATAACAATGTAAAAAATATATTATTAATTATGAACTGAAAGAAAAAATCAATTTTAATAGTAGTCACCTAGAAAAGATTTATTTACTAATCAAAGGACAGGAAGGGAAGAGAATGGGCGGAATGGACATTGCCTTCATCTGCGCCTATGAAAGGGACAGCATCAGAGATAGTGGTGAGGGAATGGGTGGTTGCTTGGGAGTCAGGGTTGGAAGGCGGGTAGCTTGATCTTGATGGGGGTTTGGTAAGGCAGGGTTTGTTGACTGGGAAGGGGCAGCAAGAGCAGATTGCTTCAATTGCTCAAATTCTTCTTCTGTCACATATGCAGGCTTGACAAAACGGATGGAGTGGCGTGGGGGGAGGCAGGGGTCCTTTCTGGACTTATCACTATCACTTGCATAGAAGATGATGAGATCAAATAAGTCTTGGACAGACGCGGAAGGGAAAAGCTCATAACCCATATCAATTTGGGTGCATAGTTCATTGTAGGTGGCAGGCTTTAATTGCCTGAGAGCAGAACCAAAATTGTAGAGACATACATCTGCAAGGTGCATGTCAGCGTAGTTGATGGGGTAGGACCAGTAGGTATGCCCTGATTTCTTGGGTAGCCCATTCCTGCTGCTCCATCTCTGCACTCAGTACAACTGTGTGCACGGCGTTTTGGGCGGCCCACTCCTCCAGCATGTCCTTGAGCTCCGTCTGGTAGGCATACCCATCTGCGGTGTTTGATATTGCCGAGTAATAATTGACACCCAATGGGGAAACTGCCAATAAAACACCAACAAATCAATACAAGATTGGGCCGCGCTTGTACATGTCAGATTGGATGTGCTTCTCTCCAAAGTCTTGGATACTGGCCAAGATCTTGGTGTATGATAGGAAGATGACATCATTACAGGCCCTCATTGCCCTCCCTTTAATAAAATTAATAATGGTTGAATTGTAGGGGTCAATGTCTACCAAAATGGGGCCACTGAGAACTTGATTGAACAAGATTCTAGCAGCAATCACAACTCTGTGCATCCACAAATTCACTGTTCTTTTGTTGGTGAAGATGCTGTGGAGTCCCAACTGGAGACGTACCTGGACCAGGGGCATTCACGGGTCACATTCCATAATGGTTATCATGAGAGGGTGGGCTTTTTCACCTTCAGTTGAGGTACAAGCACCAGTTGGGGTCTTCTTGGCGGGGGGCACAGTTGGCGTGGGCTCGCAGGGTTGCAGCCACAGTGGACTTTGCAAAACCCATTGCGGCTGCAATTTCCCTGAGGGACATAAGCTTCCCTCGCTTTTCAACCATTTTGAGAACAATGTCTGGAGTGATCAATTTTCTTCTGCGTCTTGCAGGCTGATTGGCTGGGAGAGGGACGTGTCCATCTTGGGAACTGGTTGATGCCATCTGATTGGCTGTTTTGGGGTTCTGGGCTCTCTGGGTGACCCTATGGCTCAAATGGCTGGTTCCAGATGCCATCACTGATAAGGGATTTGGGTTAGCAGCTGCCTGTGCATGGTGGGCAAACAGGGCCATGCTGGAAGTTGCAGGAGAAAGAACACACTCCTGGGTGGGGCTTGCGGAGGGGCCTGCAGGTTGGGAGTGTCCATAGACAGAGGATTCACCGTTAAGAGACCCAGCGTAGCCCTGCATGATTTTGTCAAGGCCAGGGAATAGCTCGTTGACTTGGTTGGTGTTAGAAAAAGACATAATAAAAATTTATTAAAATTTTAAACTTGAGAAGAAGAATGTATATTTTAGTCAATTTTATTGTTACATATGTCAATTTTGTGAATATTACACTCTAAATTTTAGCCGTCCTAAAATGGAATAGGGTGAATTTTGAGAATTCCTGTGCTTCCTAAAAGAATTTGCACAAATCCACTCTAGATCCTTTATCATCCTTTTTGATAAACCCATAAATTATATTTATTTCAAATTCATCGCAATTTTGATTTGAAACTTGGTTCTTGGATTTGACATTCCTGAAATTTCAGATTTTTCAAGTTTTACATGATGTCTATGATTTGTTTGAAATACAGGAAATCTAAAATTGTACATTAGAATCCCACATTTTTGATTCATGTATCCTGCATTTGTTTGCTGGGTTTTGTCTTTTGTTAGTTGAGTTATCTGCTCAAGAGATTTGAAATTAGCCAATTTAAATAAATCAAAAAAGTCAAATTAAATGTTTGATTTTATTAAATATTTTATTTTTCACTCAGCTGAGTTGCCTGCAAAAGTGATTTGAATTTGGACCAAGGATTTGACAATCCTGCATTTTTACGTTCAGGTTCTGAATTTACAGTAACAATTGATTTGAAGTCAAATTTACTAATTTAATTAACTCTAGGTCACTGTTAATAGTCTGGGACAACCCAGGTTTGGTCTCTGTACCTGTCAAAAGTTTATTTTCAAACTTGATGTTATCAAGTTTAACAGGAAATGCAGAGCAGCTACTAATAACTAAGAAATTATTTCTAGGTTCATTTAAAAAATCCATTTGCTCCACTTGAGAAAAAGAATTATTTTGAGCCATCCCCCCATGATTGTTGACAGAAACCATGAAAATGGTGTTTCTGGCATTTATAACGCCCAAACAAGTTTCACTCAGATCTGAACCTCAAGTCCTCCACACCAATTTTGATCAACCAATTGGGGAAGAAAAACACCTACAAGATATGCTTGTTACTCTTAAAGACAAGCATGAAGTTAGAGACAAGGTCTAGATCATGAACACAGACAAGAGAAAAATAAAGCTCAAAAAATTAGGCCCTGTCATTGTAATAAAGGTAAATGGCAACAATAATTACCTGGTACAAGGCTTGGGCAAAATAAAACAAGACAAAGTCCAGCACCATGACAGACTCTGCCCATGCAAGGCCCTCCAGAAGCAACATGAGACCATCTTCTCAGCAACTGAACAGTAATTGGTGAAATGTGGAACCTGCGCCCCTGGTGACCTTTTCTCAGACCTTCTAACAGAGGAAGCCAACCTTCAGCTGGGGGAGGGTGTCAAAACAGCAGGGTTGACCCTACAGAAAATTTCCACACAAGAGATAATATGTCACTAAACTGACTTTTCATAACCCAAAGCCAAATGCAGAAGTCAACTTCAATTTCTGAACAAGGCAGCAAGACCCAGAGATGATTCCTACTTGGTGAACAGCTCAATTTGGCGCTTGATCTGTTAAAAGAATCAAGCCACCCCTTATCTAATACATTTGAATGATTGTCACAATCATGTTCCTCTTAAAATGATTCCATCAAACTATAAAGTAATACATCTCAATAAAGATAATCATCTAGTTTTTAGATATTTTCCCCTTGTAACTTGCTAATACTGTGAGAGAGAGGGGATAAACTAACTAAGTTTGGCTCCCATCCTGGTGAAACAAACCACCAGGATGCCATCCAGTGAAGAACTGGGATGGCCACTTGGAGAGGGGACCACAGGGAGGACACCAGGGACAACTGAGGGAATTAGGTGTTCAAGCCTATCAGTATCAGGCCGGTGAGAAACCAAGGGGTGCAGGTGAGAGCGGGAGAGGACACCTTGGAGGGACCAAGGGGTACTGAGGGACTCAGAACCACGCTGGGGAGGGGGCACATTGGAGGCATGGCTTCTTCTGAGACGGGTGAGGCATGATCCACTGTGCTCAAATCCAAGTCATCACACGTCAGGCTCTTGACCACAGCCTCTCCTGAAAAGAGAAGGCCGCTGGGAAGATCCCAAAAACTGGAGGGATCTCTATCTACAAGTCTGGCAGACAAAGAGATTTTTTCCACAAGTGGGGGAGGTGGACCACAAAAGTATCAAGAATGGAGCCAGGGAGAAAACCACAAACTTAATTGCTGGGAGTATCATAGGAATATTTCTCACAAAATTTGGAGTAGGATAGTATATTTTTCTGACAAAAATCAGGTAGAACAGGGGCTGGTAGGGTACACTTAGCAAAATAGAGCCAAACTGTAATGAACGGGTCCAGAGAGCTTTACGATGGTTGTGAGAGGCTTGGCAAGAACAGCAAGTAAGAACGGGTTCAAAAACAATAATTTTAAAGGAAATTTCAGAATAAAAATAGATTTTATAAAGAAAATCAATTCAAAATACTGAGTTCAAACTCTAGTTTTGAAAGCAAAAGCAAAAAGGACAACCACTAAGTAAATCAACCCTAGTATAGGAGGCCAGAAGAGAAGCTGGGTTTGAAACCGGCTAGTATAAGGTAAGCTTGAAGCTGAAACTAACACTTTAATTCTTAGGGCTGCTGAAACACAGACTGGGTTCCTGGCAGCAATAAAATTTAAAATTTAAGTTGCAAAACACCAAACTTTAATGTATTTGGAAAATAGACAAGCAGGGGGCTGAAAGTCCCCTTGCTTGATTAAAAGGAATGGCTTGTAAACAAAACTGATCACATGACAGTGGGCTCTGAATTCAATTGGCTGGACACAAAACTTTGCTGGGCAGGAGCAGGAAGACTGGAGGGTTTCATTCTAATTTCTGCGGCCAGATCTGATTGGCTGGAGGAAGTGCTGGTCATTTGGAATTCACTCATGCAGTTCAGTGTCAATGTGGCAGCCTCTGATTGGCTAGCTCTAATGGTTTTCAGAAGTGGACAACACCACACTAATAGGTAGTCTAAATTAACCAGTGTTTCTTCCCAGGAGGGAGCCACCAAAGGCAAAGGGTCCGCAGGGTAGGCTAACACAAACCTCTCATCAACCGTGTGAGATAAATTATTTAAAGAATGGAGGGGTTTGGCAGGCATTTTTGAGCCTTTCTTGGTACGACGAGGGAAGATTGCGTGATCTAAAGCCAGAGGTGGCAGTGAATTTACAAATACAGCCTGGTTACAACATATCCACAAACCATTGAAAACAGATAAAGTTGGGGGAAATACTGCTCTGTGAAACTTTCAAAGTTAAGCTTAGGATTAATCAGAATGTCCAACACCAACCATAACATCACTAGATACAATACCTGGGAGAGAAACAAGAAATCTTCCAAGTAAAAATTAGGGCATTGGGAGGCTGGGTGCTATCCAGTTTCATCTCCTCTAGGAGACAATCAACGTCGGCAGAGTTTAGGGGACAGAGATAGGGATGCCTTTTCAACAATCTTTAAAAAGGCAGCTAACAATCAAGTTAACCGGAAGATGGTGTAAAAGCCCCAATACAGTAGTTTTAAAAGCTACAGCAACAGGCAAAAATAATTCAGATTTAAACAAAATGAACTCAGATTTAAAAAAATTGAAATGAACCAGGATCTATTGTAAATTAATATAAGTTTGTTTATTTTTGATTTGGTTTAAATCAGAGTTCATTTCGTTTAAATCCGAATTATTTTTGCTTTTTGCCATAGCTTTTAAAACTACTGTAACAGATGCATTCTTGAAGTTGGAAATATATAGTATAACTGTTTTTATTTCAGAAATTTCTGTTGAAAGTTATGGGAAGGGCTTGACTCTTGAGAGTTGATTGAAAATAAAGCTTGCATATATATCAGAGCTCAGCCCGATTTCTCTTTTGCATGACAGCTATCTGGGACACCAAGAAGCCTCATCAACCTGGCATCGCCAACTATTTTGTATCCGATTACAAAAGAAACTCTCATACTTGATTCATGACCTTCTTTTCTTGTAATGATAGCATAACACCTATCTTGGAGACCGAACAGTTTATCTCACCCAGCTCTGATCCAACAGAGAGCAATATTTACCTTGAACTAGAGCAGCTGTCACCCACTTCCTATCAACAGTTTGGTTCAGATCATTTGACTCCATTAATTTTTGAATTGCTTTCTCCAGCTCTTTGGTTTCCAAATGGGACAGATAATGCCAGGAATTATGGAAGCTACTGTGGCAGCAAAAGCACCGCTGGAAGTTAAGTCTGACTTTTTGACCAAAAAATGTTTTTTCTTTCAATTGAATCAGCTGAGAGATTGGTTGGCTCAATAATCGATCTAAGAATTGTTGCAACATGTTTCCAACGCCTATCGATGCCATCCTGGGTCGATTTAGGTACTGCTGGTTGCACAGCATTTGTTTGGCAGATAATGGCTTTTGTAGAAAGTTGCATCTCAATCTCTGGAAATAGTGGGGGCTGGAATAGGAAACCCCTCTTTGGAATAACTCCAGCATTTGGGATATCCTGTGGAGCTATGAATAAGGGGGTATAGTGCCCAAGATGGCCGGGGTGATCCTGACAAAGCCATCACTTAAATATTGAATACTAGTTTTAAGCTTAAATATGAATAAAATAATATTATCTTTGAAACACTATAATATTTGGTTCATATTAAACATTTAGGCTGTAAACATTCAAGGTCAGTTTTATGCTCAAGAATAACGAATGAGCGACCCTAACTTATTAAATCTGACCCAACCTTTAAGCACATGCAATGTGCTACAGTAGTTTTCAAAGCTATGGCATTAAGCAAAAATAACTTCTGTAAACAAAATTAAAAGCCAAAGAATTTATATTGATTTGCAATGGTTTTGGGTCCACTTCTATTTGTTCTGATATGTGTTGATTATGCTTACAGATGAGGTTTCTTTTGCTTAGTGCCATAGCTTTGAAAACTACTGTAGAGTACTATAAATATTCCTTTGGTTCCTTTATTTCAACACCAGTAAAGGTACACAATGTTAAAAAAGACAATATTTACTCTGCACTTAATCTAAAGGGAATAGGATAAAATGCAGAGATATGGTGGATGACATTAAGTCTCTGCTGAGGAGATAAGGAGGTGGATTCTAGATCACGGATAGATTCAATAAAAGCTTCTTGGTCATCTTGATCAGAGAAGAATTGGATCGAGGCAATAAGTTGACGCAGATAATGGATCTCACAGAGGAGAAACCCCTGGTTTGTGTAGTGTTCCTGAGAACTAATATTGTCCCTGATTTGACTGTTTAAAATGCGAAAGATTCTACCGATTGTCAATCTAGCCTTGCGATAGATTTGATCCCGACTCTTGCCAATGCGCTCAAGCCACAAGCGACGCAAGAAGTTGTAGCCACTCCAAGCTAGAAGGATTGGAGGGATTGCAGCAATAAGACTGAATGTCAATTCATTTGATTTCAACAGCGAATCTAGCGCTCTTAGGGCCATTGAGGCATCTACTTTTGTCTTTTGGCCTTGGATCAACAATGTCTGAATCAAATCTCCAAATAAAGCTGAGTAAAGCGGTGCTTTGATCGAAGACTCGTAGGCTTCAAGCACAGTGCCTAGACTCCCCTGCCTGATCAGATTCCGTTCAAGCTCGAGGTCTACTCCTGGGCCTTTTCTGGCAGCGAAGTCAACCACCATCCTTTCAAGAGACTGAAAATTGATTAGCCTTAGAAAACTACAAAAGTTACCATAAGCTCAGAATCTATCGAGGCTTGCGACATGATTGAGATTTGATTATCTTTGTGGCGGATAGTCTTAACGATATCACGTATGGGTTCAAGAATCCAGTCTTTAAAGAATGCTGCCGCTGTTTCTTTCATGTCTAGGATCGATTTGAGTATTGACTCTCTGTTTTCCCATGCCATTCTACTAGCAACCCTAAATGCAAGAACACCCACGACTGAAGGTAGCAGCATGCGCGAGTATACATTGGGAGGTTTATGCTCCACCATCTGTTGAGAGACAAGCCTAGAAGTGCCTTCTAGACTTTCGAGGGCTTGAGTTAATTTAACATAAATTAGATTGATGTCATATCCTTCTTTAGATATTAGCTTATACACTTACTGGGCAGCTTACCAAGATCTTCAACGGAGGCAAGAGATTCAACTTGCTGCTTTGAGGAAACAAGATTTTCAATCAATGAGCCAAGCAAGCTAACTGACCGAAGTAAAGAACGCCCCACCTTGGTAGGATCCGTCTCACTGCCATTCAACATGGCTTCCTGTTCGCAAACAAAACCTAGAGTAGCGCCATAAAGCTCTCTTAATCGGGCGAGCTGTTCTCTTTTGCTTTCTATTTCCACTTGCATTTTCTTTAAAGGTTTTCTGATCAACTGGTTTACTGGGGATCGAGATATCTTTGTCCCGAGTATTCTTAACGTTTTACTGGTTTGGTGGTTAGCAAAATCATAGCTCATTGCAGCGCGCATTCCTATAACGCATCTGGAAGGAAGTGACTCGAAAGCGTAGAGAACATGATTTGTCACATCGCCACGATAGCGATTCCACTCTTGAATACTATCCGACAGGGGGACAATGTCACGCAAGATTGTATCAATGAGGATACATTGGACTGCACAGGATACTTGGGAGAGAAATAGAAGTTCAAGATGAATAAAATCATCATTGTTCTTAGTGCTACGATCCTTTGATTCAGAGACTGTAGCAAGTCGGGACTTGAGTTCGCCGATGGCTGGCAGCTGAACCTTTTTAATGCTCTTGGTCCTAACTGGGCCTTGCGCGTCTATTTCACTTGAATTCGATACGGTTGAAATCGGAAGAGGGTAAAGAAGGCTATTTAGTACGGTAACACTAGCCTCTGATTCTTTAATAGCATCATCAAAGTGAGCCAACCCTGACATGCCATATTCGGCAACCTTGCTTGAAAAATTGATGATTGGCCCCCTCAAGCAAAAAGCGATATCTCTCTTCGGCGTACGTCATGAAGGCGATATAATACCTAAAGTAGCAAAGAGAATGAGCAAAAGACACTAGCCAAGCGATGGTAAAAATAACAATTTAATTAAAATGGGTAGGGCTAGGAACTTTGGGGTAGCATTAGGTATAGGCTGCCTTTTCTAAAAGCTTAAAAGGAAAAAATAAAAATTAAAAATACTCAGGCTACTCTGTATCTATAGCATAAATTACATCCAGAATGTTTATAATTTTTAGGACTTTTAAAATTCAAATATAAGTATAGCGCACAGATGAAAAGCGAAGCTTCTTTTGAAAAACTAAATCTATAGATTTGGTTGGTTGGTCAAATTTCTAAGTCAAGAGTTCACAAGGCAAAACTAAGCCATCTCTGGAAAAGTACTGAACAAGTTTATGATGAAACAAGATTCAAGCAATATAGTTCTTTAATAAGACGACCAAATTGGGAGAAACAGAACAACAAGAAGCTGACCAGATGTATAAGCAAATGTGATATTTAACTATCAAATATACTAGGAAGTAAATATCTGCACTAGCTTTGGTGCAGTAAACTTGCTATGAAAATGAAAGCGAAATTCAATATTAGGATATGAGTTTTCGTTTATTGATTGACTGCTATAGCTGAAATCACCTGCAATAATATTCTAAAGGTACAGCTACTAGGTCATACTTGGGTGACAAATATTAGAATCCAGGAGGTTGATGACGGGTGATTCTTAGACGAACTTATCCGTTTATGGGACAAGTGCACAGCTATAGGGGTTTTCGCAAATTGTAAGCTTCGAAAATGGGCAGGTTCAAGTGAGGTTTTTATCGGCGTAACAGGAAAATCATAAATATGTAATAGTGACTTCGAGAAAGAAAGTAAGCAGTGTAATATAACTGTCCTGTTTAGCTACATTACATACCTGAGGTTCGACAGGCATGGGGTTTTACAAATTCATGTGTGCGTCATCAAAATGCAAATATGAGACATAAGTCCCAATATTGTTAATAACCACTAGAATAGGGAAACAAGTGAATTGGAAACTTGGATAATTTATTTATTGAGTATTTGCCAGTTTATATACTGTGCTGGATAATTGATAAACCGTCAGTTAAGACGATCTGTTTGATTGTTATGATTATCAGATAATCAGGAGTTTCAGTTGTGATCTAACTAAAATCTTCCTGATGTGATCTGTTACACAAGCGTGGTGTGGCGGGTGGGATGCCAAAAGAACAAAGCTGAGCTTCGCCCGCTTTGCCCTTTTACGGCATTCCGCCTAGGTACGCGTCCAGGTATCCTAGTTGAGCCACATTATTTTGTTTATTTAAATCAGTGGCCTTTTAAAATCTTTATCTTATACTCTAGTTGGTAAAAGGAAAGATATGTCAGGCTGGCTGCCAAAAGAGCAAAGCTGTGCTACGCTCAGCTTCACTCTTTTACGGCAGCCCGCTGGTATGTGTTTCCAGTTATATCTGGTAAAAAGCGTTTAATAATGGTTGCTGGTATGCATTTCTAGTCTATAGCTGGTAAAAGAAAAGATGTGTCAGGCAGGCTGCCAAAAGAGCAAAGCTGTGCTCAGCTCAGCTTCACTCTCTTACGGCAGCCTGCTGGTATGAGTTTCTAGTTTATATTTGGTAAAAAGCTTTTTATGATGGCTGCCTGCTGGTATGCCTTTCTAGTCTACAGATATAAATAGCTTTATTCAAAGGTAGTCATAAAATTTATATCTTTTTCAATATTTTTTAGACATGGTTGTAAAATCTTATCAGAAATTAGTGAATATAAAGCTATGAGTTGTGAGCAGGGTACCAAAAGAGAACAGTTGTGTTAGGGTTATTTTCTTTTTTACAGCTGCTCACTGGTATCTTTCTGCTACTCTAGCAGAAAGACTTTTTGATAGTTTCAGCAAAAATTCTAATTTTGTTCATAATTCTTGTTTTCTAAGATGATTTAGTGGTTTTTAAAAATACAGTTTTATTATTACAAAAATGATAGTTGCTTTGTTTGTGCAACTTACATCAGAGAAGTATAAGGAGAAGCTATGCAACTATCTCTATTAAACTATCAGCAAGGTCTTGTTTAATTAGTTTATACTTTTATTATGGATTATATCTTTGACATTTAAGAAATGAAAGATTGAATATTTCTTACATTATTTTGAAAATATAATACTTTCAGAATATTTTTTTATTTTCAATAACAGTTTTTGAATTCCAAAGGGCAAATCAATACCTTTATTTTAAATTTTAAGCATTTCATATAAATATATATTTATCTCTGGCTTAGCTGATGTAGTCTATAAGCATTATCATATGGTACAAATCTTTTTAACTGAAATATATGGGTTTTGTTTAATTTGTTATATAACTTTTGTTCTGACATTTTTGTCTTTTTTATTATAGCTCTAAAATAATTATTTTTTATGCCATTAGATTTCACTTATAAGCTTGTACTTTTTATTCTCTAGCAGTATCTGAGTTAGCTGTAGATATCTCCTTAAATTTTTTTCATTTGGCTGGGTTGGATTTCTTTATCATATTTATCCTTTTAATTTTTATTAAAAAGCTTAGAAATAAAATCCATCTCATTTAAAATTCTTTTTTTAAAGTTGTGATGTTTTAATTTTTAGGGTTTTGATTTTTGGTAAGTAAACAACAAAAGAGCTTTAAGATAGGGATCTTTATAATAATAAGGCAAAAAAAATAAATGTCCATAACAAAATATTTTTTGAGTATTACAGTTGTTTTTTGATACTTTAAAGTTAAAAAATATTTTTGAAACTGTGCTAGTCAGATCTAAAAACTGAAAACAAATGCCAAAAAGAATTTTTAAATCTACAGCATAAAATAAGCTAAGCATAAGTCTTGCTATTACAATTTAAAAGTTCTTGAGTGATAATATGTAGTTTTTGGCAATAAAGATTTGCAAAGTATCCACCAAGTGTTTCAGTTAAAACTAAGAAGTGCAAAAAAATTAAAGAAAATAATTACATTTTAATAGGTTTTTTAAGCAATTGGATAGGAAATATTACTAAAAAGTATTAAGTTAATTTGGGTTAAAAAAGCTAGTTGAAAAAAACTGAATTAGACAAACAGTTTTTTGGTAAAAATCTATTCACTCTAAAAAAAACTTACCCAACCCAGGATCTGCTGTAGGCAGAAATCTGGGGCTTGAAATTAAGGTTAGTAGTTTGATTTAGATGACTTACCTAAAACATGATCTGCTGCAGGGGGAAAGTTTGTGATTTTTTTAACAAAGGTTAGTAAGTTATCAAAAAGCTTACCTGGCCCAAGATTTACTTTATGATAAAAATCTGGGAGTCCCTATTCTAGTTTAGAAAATTTTAAAAATGGCTTGCCTAACCCAAGATCTGCTTTAGGGAAAAAGTCTGTTTTTTTAAAATCTAGGTTGGAAAATTAGTGAAAATAAAACTTACCAAACCCAAGATCTGCTGTAGACTAAGTCTATCTAAAAGTATTGAAGGTTAGTAGTTTATTGGAAATGATTACCTGTTCAAATGCAGCTTTAGTTTAAAGGTTTTAAGATTCAAAACATTGCTTACCAAACCTTAATCTGCTATAGGGTGAAGATCTGGCTTTTAAACTTATTTTAGTATTTTTGATCTGTTAAAATGACTTATCCACCCCAAGATCTGCTGTGGATCAAGTCCATCTAAAAGGATTTGAAGAAGATTAGTAACTTCATTGAAAAGCTTACCTGAAATTAAGCCTTGATTTGATTTTGGATTACTTCTTTTTTAAAAATTATTACCTTTATAAAGCAAAGTTAGCTTCAAATTTAAAAAATATGCTTACCTTGAATGTTCTTGATCATATATTCTTAAAACAGTTAGTATTATATGCATATTTCAAAGCTTACCTTTAATTTGAAATGAATCTATTAAGTTTGAGTTGAAAAGTTAGTATTCTGTCTAGTGAAGGCTTACCTTGGCTTAGTAAATCTAATCTTATCTTCTAAGCTTTAAAGTAGCCAATCAGAGCGGATAATCTTATTAACTAAGCTTTAAAATAGCCAATCAGATTGGATGATGGCATCGTGCTTTCCAATTATTACAGTAACTTTTTATATGCATTTTTGAATGTCTTACCTCTTAGTCAAACCAAACTAATTTACATCCCCCTCCTATGTTCTTCACTTCTATCAACACTGCCGCAGGTAGGGATGCAGCGAGACACTTCAAAGTGTCCAACAACCCCTCCTGCAGCAACATCAGCCATACAAACCGGACCATCCAATAGGCACATTCAATATTGATGTTGGCCACAATTGGACTTAAAAATCAGACTGATTTTCCAGCCAAAAACATATAAAAAAGCCTCTCCAGGGACTTGAGCAGTTAATAAAGATCACAGCAGCCTTTAGAAAGGAAATAAATCTATTGGAGGCCAAAACTTGGTGGCACCTATCAATCAAGTGTGTCAAGGTACAAGTCCTTAGAAAAAATCCTTTCAAGTGACCCTTATAACTCCATTTGGGGGTAAAACAAAAGCTTATTTTTTGAGGTGGCTTTACTTTAAAAGCTGATTTTTTAATCTAGCAATACTTCAGAGAAAGTGTTGCAGCTAGAATTGACATCCCAGTTGCTACTGTATCTCATGATACACATGTGTTGTTTGATCAAATTTGTGTTTGGCTCTTGACAATGACATCCAAGAGAACATGGCAGAAAATCTTTATCACAAAAGATAAGAGGTTTGTGCTAGCCAAAGGTTAGCCTTCAGAGATGAATAAGGTTAGTCACCTTAAGGCCCTAGCAGTTAGGATTATATGAATGATCTTACTTCTAAAGAGGAAGAAGAACAAAAGTTAACATAGAACCAAAAGAAAAGACAGATAAACTTAATATTTGTATTATAAAAACTGAATGCTATATAGGCCACAGTAATGTAGATCATTTGCTAGTAGGATGGAAGAGAAGCCTATCTGACTAGGTATCCCAATTAGAATAAGTCAAGTGATAGCATCCAGAATAGATGAAAATTGATTGAGCCCCCATTTTTGTAAATGTGGCAACTTGAGTACTTAAATGTTAAGTCAGCCAAATCTTTGCACAAACTCACACAATCCAAAGGCCAAATTGATCAGGTCTGGATGTTGCAATCCACAACAATCAACCACCCCATGATAGGTCTAATATCATAGCCCATATCAATTTCTTTTTTGGAGCAGGATCTCATATTTCCCTATTGAGAGCAGACCCAATTATATCAACAGTTCTGCACCTGACCTCATCCAGCACATACCCCCATCCTATCAAGATTCTTGCCACTGTGCCACCCCCTTTGTGATTTTACAGCAGTGACTCTGGGTGATAGCTTAATAAAATCATTAGAATGTTAAGAATTCATAGGTTGAACTTAGTAACTATATAGATAGGCTTTAGGAATTCTCTAACTAAGAGTCATAAGAAAGTATGGCACCTGTATGATTAAGGATAAGAACCCCAAAATCAATCAGACCAAACTAATTAAGGAATTTAAGTGAGGCTGACCAAATCTGGCTTGGAGACTAGGCGTCCAACAAGCTGTTTATTTGAGGCCTAGTTATGAAATTGATAAAAATTTGATTATAGGGATCAAAATACCTTGACAGTGTTGAGGGTCTGGATGTATGAGTATTCCTGCTATTGCCATCACACCTGACATCCAGTCATTGCCTGATTTGGTGCCTTTTCAATATATCATTTGACATACTGTAAATGGCAACAAACCAATATCACATGACTGTCCAGGTATCCAGCGACTCAAACCCATCCAGCACATGACCAGCCCCTGGGTTTGGTCTAACTAATATCCCCGCCACAGCTAAATCTATATAAGTCTAAAGTATTATCCAATAAAATATACTTCTTCTCTTCCTACCTTTATATTTGAAGCTTCCCCAAAAAGGCGCTCCTTATCACTGGTAGCACTACAGTTTTTGACCACACCAATGAAAGAGAAAATGACTGACCAAAACTCACCCACTTTCGCTCACGTACTCAACCAGGCCACATCCCAAGATACCTGGAAAACGTACTTCTGCGCCCACAACATTGATGAAGATATACCTAGTGGATGCACCTATTCAAAGGTCTGGTCATGCCCAAAGCATGCGCCAAGATAATTCAATACAGTTGCTCTCTCCAACCACAAACAAACGCACAACCACCTATCACAGGTGAGGTGACCAACACCAAATACATTGGTATAGACAAGTTCTTTGGTAAAAACAAAGAAAACATCATCAACTGGCTAGACCACACAGCCGCTAAACTCTGCGCCAGCCGCATCCCACATGAGAAATGGGTCCAGGAAGCCAGCAAGCGCCTATACAAGGCTGCAGCTAACTGGTTTGCCACCTGGGTTGGCTCACAAACCGACAACCAGATTGACAACTGGGAAGAGTTCAAAGCCAACATCACCCACAATTTCTGTGTCACTGAATCTCTCCAAGACATTGCAATACAGCTCAGCAATCTTCCTCAGAAGACCACTATTGCAGCCTATGCCAATGAATTTGAAGAAATACACCATAAAATTCAAAACCCGGCACAAGCTGACAACGTACACACTAGAGCATCATTCATCAATAGAATGAAACCCTCTGTTGCTGCCCTCATCCGCCCAGAGGCTAATACCTCCATGCCCGTGCTCATTGCTGAAGCCAAGCACTCTGAAAAACGTGCCAACATGGAATATGCTGCACGTAACGGCAATTGCTCCTCAAAAAACAATGGCAGAGAAAACTCCAATGGCAATAAACGCTAAAATACCAACCACAACAACAGCAACTTCAATTGTAACAATGGCAATTGTAGCCAAAGCGCAAACCACTCCCGTCCCAAGAAAGAGGACACTGCCAAAGTTAACAACACCAAAGTAGCAACCCACTACAAATCTGACCCCACATTCTCTGACCTTGAAGGCCTTGAAACAGAGGAACAGGGAAAAGAGGAGGGGGAACAGGCTTAATTGCCCCTGTCTCCCCCCAACTTGACAAGAAATTGTACCAAGGCACAAAATTTACTGCTTGCATCCCACGTGTCCCGCAATCCTCCATTTTTATGAATGTAAAAATTAAAGATTGCTCACAACTTCTTGTCTATCCATGCACTTACAAATCTCATACACATAAAATTCTATTTGACTCTGGTGCACAACACACCATGGTTAGAAAACCTTTTGTAACCAAGTACAAAATACCAGTTGTCAAATCTAACTTCAAATACGCTAGAATGACAGAAAAATCAAAAGTTCTACTCAAAGGCAAAACAACTCCCTTCAAAATTGACCTCCAAGGCATACAAACGCCCATCAGAGGACTTGTCATGAACAACATAAACTACAACATTGTAGCAGGCATGGACTGGTTCACCCAAGTGAACCCCAGCATATGTTGGAAAACAAAAACCATGGCAATAAAACACAATGGAGTCAATTTCAATGTTCTCAAAGAACCCAGCAACCTAATTCTAAGAGACACAGTATTTGTCCAAGTCATAAATCAAGATGACTCTGAACATCTAACCAAAGACAGCACCCTCCAAATAATGAGGTACTCCAAATTTAATAATATACAAACACAAAAGATCCAATGCCCAGAACTTGCGGCACTCCTAAACAAATACACTCATGTATTCAAGGAAGAACTCACAGAGTTACCCCCCAAACGAGAGGTCAAACATGGCATTGACTTATGCAAAGCCATTCCCAAACCTGCACCCATATACAGACTCTCCCCCATGGAGACCCAAACCCTCAAAACACACATTGAGGACAACCTAGCCAAAGGATTCATTTGTCTGTCTGAATCCCTGTGGGGGGCAGCAGTTTTCTTTGTAAAGAAGAAAGAATGATCCCTTTGCTTAGTTACTGACTACAGAGCACTAAACACAAGTACATTAAAGAATAAATACCCACTTCCTCTCATAGAAGACCTATTTGCAAGGCTCTCTGGAGCAAAATTTTCTTGAAAATTGACCTCACATCTGGTTATAAACAAGTTGAAGTTAAAGAGAAATACATACCAAAGACCGCGTTCTGCACACAATTTGGGTTGTTTGAATGTAAAGTAATGAATTTTGGGATGACCAACACTCCCGCAACGTTTGTCACCATGATGAACCAGGCGCTAAATGGACTCTCAAATACATTATGCTACCTCAACAACATCATCACATTTTCAAAAACAAAATAGGAACACTAACACATGTCCGCAAGACACTCAATTGACTTGAAAAGCACAAACTATACGCTAAGCCTAGTAAATGCCAATTTATGGAAAAGGAACTCTTGTTCTTGGGCCACATTGTCTCTGACAGTGGCATCAAAGCAGACCCAGATAAAATAAAAGCCGTAAATAACATGCAACACCCCACCTCCATGAAACAAGTTAGATGCTTTCTTGGTATGGTAGCTTACCTAAGGAAATACATCAAAGACTGTGGAAAACTCACCGCACAAATCAATGACCTAACCAAAGGTAATGCCAAAAAGAAATTCATCTGGACTCCAGAATGTGACAAGAATTTCCAACTATTAAAACAAGCTCTGATTGAAGCACCAATCTTGCAATACCCTAATAACAACAGGTGCTATGAGCTTGAGTCAGATGCTAGTGACACCGCCATTGGTGCAGTCCTACGCATCCGCCAGCCAGGACAGCAAGATTTCCTACCAGTATGTTACAAAAGCAGAAAGCTAACAAACACTGAGCAAAGGTACCCAATACACAATAAAGAATTGCTATCAATATATCACACATGCAAGAAATGGAGATGTTATCTTGAAGGACACTTAAATGTCTGAGTGCTAACCGACCACAAATCCTTAGTCTATTTCAAAACTCAGAACGCACTTGCGCGGCGCCAAGCCAAATGGATGTCCTTGCTGGGATAGCTTAACCTGGACATCCAATACAAAAAGGGGGCAGAGCTGGTCACAGCCAATGCTCTCTCTAGGCTATGCCAGCCAAGAGAGGATCATCCTGACTGCCTGGACCCTGACTGGCCAAACCTATACAACACTGAGTACAAGATAAAAGGAAAGGATCCCTTCACACATCAACTAACCTATGATACACTAGTAAGGAACAAAAAACATTTCCATGTATCACATGGCATGGTATACTGTAAATTCAGAACCTGAACGTAAAAATGCGGTATTGTCAAATCCTTGATCCAAATTTCAAATCACTTTTGCGGGATAGCCTTTTTTTAATCAAATTGATTTTTTCGAGTATTTATTTGAATTTTTAAAAATGCGGGAACTCATAGACACTTTGCAAAGTTCAAGTTGAACTGCATATTTCCAATAGACAAAATGAATTAACTGGAATCAGATTTGAAGTGTTCAAATCCATCAACCATTTTCATTAAGTTTACTATGTTTTTTGAAATTGCGGGATTGTCAAATCCAAGAACCAAATTTCAAATCACTTTTGAATGCCACTAGTAAACTCAAATATTAATTGCGGGAACTGGAATCCAAATTGAATGTACAGTAAGTAACTAGGACAAATCAACCCAAATCAAGAAGCTCCACTCTGGATAAAATCAAATGAAAAATCCAATCTAAACACCTATGTTTAGACATGAAATTAAGTGAAATGAAAAAATATCTAAACTGGAAATGATGCAATATTCTGCACTTTAAATCACTAAAATAGTGACCATAAAACCATATAATCATTTATGAGCTACTCTCCTGATGATGAGAAATTTTTTAAAAGTTTCAAGGAAGAAGGAGAGGGGGGAAAGATAAACCATTAGTTTATTAACTATGTATTCATGTATTGCTACTAAGAATACTTGATTACAGTAGATTTCAGAAGACGCTAATAATAAAGTAGTTTTAATATTACAATCTATCTTATCACTTTGTCTTCCCTTTGATGTGTTGATAATGTGTTTGCAATTAATTGGACACACATTATCAACACATCAAAGAATAGACAACGTGATAAGATAGATTGTAATATATAATTCTACTTTATTATTAGTGTCTTCTGAAATCTACTGTAATCAAGCATCTAAATTTTAGCCGTCCTAAAATGGAATAGGGTGATTTTTGAGAATACCTATGATTCCTAAAAGAATTAGCACAAATCCACCCTTTATCCTTTAGCATCCTTTTTGAGACACCAATAAATTATATTTATTTCAAATTCCTTGCAATAATGATTTGAAATTTGGTTCTTGGATTTGACAATCCCGCAATTTCAGATTTGTTAATTTTTACATGATGTCCATGATTTGATTGAAATACAGGAAATCTCAAATTGTACATTAGAATCCCGCATTTCTGATTCATGTATCCCGCATTTGTTTGCTGAGTTTTGTCTTTTGTTAGTTGAGTTATCTGCTCAAGAGATTTGAAATTTGCCAAATTAAATAAACCAAAAAAAATCAAAATAAATGGTTGATTTTATTAAATATTTTATTTTTCACTCAGCTGAGTTACCCGCAAAAGTGATTCAAAATTTGGACCAAGGATTTGACAATCCCGCATTTTTACGTTCAGGTTCTGAATTTACAGTACTGAATCATCAAGGATAAACACATCTCATACATCCCACTTGCACAAAGAGTTGACACTATATTAAGACACCATTGTCTGCTAGGACACACAAAGGCTAACAACCTATATCTCATACTAAAAGAGATAGTATGGTGGCCTAACCTAAAGCAAGACATAATTGATGTTCTAAAGAAGTGCACAGTATGTGAAAAATATGCCAGCACCAAGGCGCCATAGCCAACAGTTAACCCAGTACCTGACCCTGAACCATTTAAGGTTTGGGGGCTGGACATAGTGGGACCCTTCCCAGAAACCAAAACAAATAAACGTTTCCTAATTGTAGCCATCAACTTTGCCACATGTTGGCCCATCTTCTGGGCAGCAAAAGATCACAAGGCAGAAACAATAAATCAATTCATCAATAAAGCAATCATAGCGGACTACAGCACTCTAGACTACATCATAACACATGGAGCAAAAGAGTTAACAGGCCACGTAGTAAACAACAATCTAAAAACAAAGAACATCAAACACTCCAAAACCTTGCCCTACAGGCCACAGGCCAACGGCAGAGTTGAATGCCTGAACAGCAGCCTTATCAGAACCCTGGAGAAAATAATGGATGACAAAGCCAAAGACACATGGCTGCTCTATGTGAAACATGCATTACTAGTATTGTGGGTTTGTACCAATCAAGGGACAGGCTACTCACTGTTTGAACTAACATATGGGTACAAGCCAGAAATAGTCACCTGCAATAACCAACCATATGTGAAGATCCCCCAGGGAAACCTCCTACAGTAGAACAGAAATCAGCTCTACAACACATACGCCTCAAAGCCAAACTGGCAGAAATAAAGAGACTCAAAACTCAAAAGGTAACCTCAACAGAGGACCCACTCTCCATCAACTCCTCCGTCTGGGTCCTAGCTGGAAACAGAAAGAAGCTAGACTCAGTACACAGGGGACCAGGAAGAATCATCAGATACCAACCAGACAGGAATACCTATCTGGTTAAGTTCCAGGGTACCAAAGAGCCCATCATCAAAAAGTACCACAGATCTTGCCTCCGCCCTAGCAAAGGAGAACACTCAACCCAGTTGGTGCCCACTAGTAAACAACTCCAGGAACATCAGGTGGCAGCCGTCAAGACAAAGCCCCCTCCTGATGTACCCAAGTAACCCCTTAAGGGAGGGGTGTGTCAAGGGTCTGGATGTACAAGTATTCCTGCTATTGCCATCACACCTAACATCCTGCCATTGCCTGATTTGGTGCCTTTCCAATATACCATTTGACATACCAGAAATGGCAACAAATCAATATCACATACTGTCCAGGTATCCAGTGACTCAAACCCATTGAGCACATGATCATCCCCTGGGTTTGGTCCAACTAATATCCCTGCCACAGCTAAATCTATATAAGTCTAAAGTATTATCCAATAAAATATACTTCTTCTCTTCCTACCTTTATATTCAAAGCTTCCCCAAAAATACGCTCCTTACCACTAGCCTTATTCCTTATCATAGTATGGACTTTACTATTTGGGTTTCAACAACACAATGTGTTACTAGTGATTCTATTTAGTAATGAGGGTATTTCCATTGTACAAAATGTGCCCATTACAAAATCTACTAAGCTTCTAAGCATCCAACAGGAGTGGCACCCACCAATGTGGCACTAAGAATTAACCTGTTTTAACATATGGTGTCATAGAACGCTATAACAAGCACGACATCAAAAATTAACTTTTTTCACTTTTAAAAAGTATAATTCAGCGCCAAATCTCACTTAACTAAAAAATGTAAAAACCGTCTGAAACTTTGCATATATATATTTTGATCTTCTCTAAACAACTGGGTACTTTTTAACCCCAGTATTAAACTAGTTTTTTAAAGTTCAAGCTTTACTCTTTGGCCCAGTTGAGGTAGCTCCACTGTAGATTTTTTAATTTAATATAAAAAATGGTTAAAATCACTATATTTTTGAGCTACGGCATCTCAATTACATCATCTTGAAAACACCATTTCACTTGCAAGTTTTCAGTCAAAACTCACAGTTTTGCATACTTGCACTACTAATAAAAATTTAATGTTTGCATAATAAAAAATATAATAATTTAGATGCTATATAATTTGAGAGTTATTTTACAATTTTATGTAAAAATATTGACTACTTTTATATTTAAAACATTCTCTTTTTTCTCTTTAAAAATTGTCCCCAAATTTGTTCTTTTCTGATGAAAATTCACTCTTAGATGCCTCCCAAGCCTACCATCAATGCTACCCCCAAGGCCCTCAAGAGCACAGCCACTCCCGCTCAGGCAAGAAAGACCAAGGCTACCCTCTACAAGCAGCTTCCTAAAGAAAAAACACCTGCCCAGACCCCCACGTCTTCCCCTGAGCCTGAGGCTGATAGCCCCACCCCCTCCCCACTCTCACTTTGTCTACTCCCCTTTTGATCCCCAGGAGAAGCATGTTCACTTCAATGATGAAGATGAGAATGAAAGAGTCTCCAAAAACAACTCTGGTGATCATAGTTCTGCAGCCTCAGAGGAGGAGCCCATTCTAGAGTGGGACTTACATGTAGTTGCCAATATCTGCAATATCTGCAATGTCAACAGGCAATTTAAAGTTCTGGTTGTTTTCCCCAACTCTTTTCCCATTATGACCAAGAAGGGGGTGCTGGCTTTTTCTAGGGTGGCTTTCTTTTCACATGCAATTACCAGAGAAAAATATGGTGCACCAGCACTACCAGTGTGATAGTCCAGGTTGCCCTGGACAATTAACTACAATTGGGTTTACCCAAGTCAAGGAGCTCACCATTGAGCATGACTATTTGGGCTCTGATATGATCCTCTACTATCTTATGCGCTGGTACATTTGCCAAGTCATTCCTCTCAACAACAACTTGACTTCAACTGAGCTGATAATGCATGCTCTCCTTTACCTGAATGAGGATCAGAGAGAGGAGGTTAGAGAAAAGACCAGACTCCAACAGTATGTGACTGATCAACAGTCAATTGATTCCAATATTGACATCAGCGCTAGGAGCCTTGATGAGCTTGTACTTTTGGAAGTCCAGAAGACTACCATGCTTGACAAGCCCTTTCTGCTACACAATGATGGGCAAGGTTCATCAAACCGTATTTTGTGCTTTTCAACAGGAGAGGATCTTGTACACCTTTTAAAGTGTGATACCTGGTTTGCCAATGGGACTTTTGCCTCTTGTCCAAGGCTATTTTACCAGCTTTGGACCATCCATGGTCAGGTCAATGAACACACAATCCCCTTTCTCTTCTTCTTTCTCCCTAATAAAAGGGAAGAGACTTACATTAATGCCTTGGATATACTCAAGCAAAAACTGGATGCCATCTTACCCACACTTGAAGAAGAGCCAACTGAGAAAAGGGGCCCCAAGAAGAAGAAGGTCAGCCCAGAGGCCACCCAGGAGCAACATGCCACAACCAGAAAGGCGCCAGAGTCCCTTCCCTACCATACCATGTTAATGGTTGACTTTGAGGCGGCACAAGCCAACACCTTTATCAAGGTATTTAGGAGCAGGCCCCAAGACTGCTTTTTCACTACCACCAGGCTCTGCGCAAGAACCTGATGAAACCCCCAGCCCTCAATAAGCTGGTATTCAAAGATGGCACAAAGGAGGCCCAGAAGATCTTCAATTGCTTTGCTGCTCTAGCCATGGTCAGAAAGGAAGAGGTCAACCTTTTTTACAATGAGCTTCTCAACAACAATTATATAATTGAGAACCAAGAAGCATTTGCTCCTTTCATACAGTATTTTGAGCACCAGTGGATAGGTGTATTACAGGGACATTGCTGCATCTGCAAGGGCGGCAACTCAATTAACTGGAACTGCTATAAGCAGGTCAAAGCTGGCGTAACTAAGACCACCTCCTCACTTGAAGGTTGGCATAATCAATTTTCCTGCCTGGTTAAGGCAAAAAAGCCTATGTTTAATGTGATAGTCAACAAGCTGAAGATTCAGCATGCGCACAGGGATCAGCTATACTTCCAGGCCGTCAAAGGCAAAGCTTTTGTAGCCAAGCATGCTGGCCAGCAGGTCAAGTTTGCAAGTGTTACCAAAGCGGCTTTGGCCTATTACACTAGAGAGGGCTGCCTTACCCATCTCAAAGACATTGCCACAGCCCTTGGATCCAATTTATAATCCACTTTTTTTAACAATAAACTTCTTTCTTTCAAATAGTTGATTTTAACTTTATTTTTAGTATATACATGTTTAATATAGCGTTAAAATTTAATACAAAAAATATCACTGTTTTAAGATGTGTCAACTTTGGAGCTTTTTGCACTATAGTTAGTATTAGCTGACCCCACATTTTTATTGCATATTTAGAATCCTTGGATGATTTTGAGTCTATATGTATGCTTTTTTTGAAACTTCTAATATGTATATATATGCTTAATATAGAGTTAAAATTTAATACAAAAAATATCACTGTTTTAGGATGTGTTGACTTTGGAGCTTTGTGCACTATAGTTAGTATTAGCTGACCCCACATTTTTATTGCAAATTTGGAATTCTTGGATGATTTTTATTCTATTCATATTTTTTTATAGTTTTCAAAATTATTTTGGGCTTTTATCAATATTTTAAGTTATCTGGCGGGACTTAGCCAGAAATCTGGGATAGGGTTTGAGATGGAGTCTTTCTAGATAGTGTATCCCGCCCAGCAACCCTTGTCTAAGAAATGGTGTATGTTCTTACAGAGAGGTTGGGGGTTGCTCTGGAGTGAGCCTGTTTTTCTTTAGTGTAGTACATTTTGCTTATCTTGACAGGCTATAGGCCTGCTGCATCTCAAAGGGTTGGCATACATGATCTGTATCCAGGGAAGCAGTGGGGTATAGATGTAGTGGCTATGGGATCTCTAGTAATGGTTGTGTCCAAGCTGTCTTGGGTTCAGAGTAGATTTTCCTGGTGTGGGGATTGGGGTCTAAATATTTTTGGATTGTGGTGAAGAAGGTTTACTTCTGGGGAAGCTCTTAAAGCAAATCTCAATATTTCAAAGATAGAAGTTCAATCTTTAGATCTTTTTTAGATTTAAATTTGGTATAATTTACTGTTCTAAACCTAAAACAGAAACTCATATATTTTTTATCAAATAAAAATCTGAAAAGAATCATATGCTAGCAGTAGTGATATGGCTATAATTCCAGAAAAATTGTAGCTGGTACAGTTTTCTGGAACCATAGCCAGATCTGAGAAAAAATGGCTGCTTTATTATTAGGGCTGCAAGGGTCAGAAACGGTGGCTGCTTTATAAAAAACACATATTTGTCTCATATCCAGAAATGGTCCTGGAAAATTGTCATGGCTACAATTTTTCTGGAGCTGTAGCCGTACACATCTGCAGACAGATATTTTTTGGATCCTTTTAAATAAAACCCATATTTTTCTTTTGGATTTTAAAATAAAAAGGATAATAATTTGAATTAGACTTTTGGTCAAAAGAAATAATAATAAATGTAAAGAATCTGGCTCATCCAGAAAAAGAAAGCCACCTTTGACTATTTTTTAAATTGTGGATTCCCCTAGGTAAGGAGAATCCAAAAACGCAACATATGAGACATGATGATTATGGTATTTACTGTAATCAGCGCATTTTTAATCTGCTGCAGCCCTGTTCCTTATAAAGCAGCCATCGTTTCAGATGGGCCACAGTCCTATTTGTATTCTATTGGTAACAAGGGTAATTGAATTAGCTGTATAGGTTTAGGTTTTTAAAGTCAGAGCTATTTGATAATAAAATATTTATCTATATAAAGTTTGATATAGTTTTTGTCGTTGCAAGGGGAAAACTTTATCTGAGAAAAGTATTGCTTTGGGCAATTTAATCCAATCGGGCTATATTTAACTAACCGTCAGGGATAAAATTTTGCTTCAACCCTTTACTCGATGTGGTAGCTTCAGGAAGCTGTCTTGGTATGCCTTCTTATCTGATGGTACAGTTGAGGGCATTTAATTATCGTGTTGAGTAATTGGGTGCTGGATCGAACTGCGTTTATTGCTGGGTTTTAAATGTTTGGTATCTGTGGTTGGGAAATCAAGATTCGATGGCTAGGGGTTGATACCTTGGTCCATCTTAATCGAGTGCAGTGGCTTGTTTTTTGAGGCGGATAAGATGAAATGTGATAACTTGGAACCGATATAGTAAGATTCTATATTGTATGATGAATTGAAAATTTAAGGGGAAGCTGAGTGAAAGTATATCATTGATGGCGCTGCAAAGGAGAGGATGGATATCTTTTACAGCTCACTTGGATTGCAGTGTTTAAATTGGGATTTATATTGGGAATTGATTGTATGGGTTATCCTGAAGGTGCTTGAGTGGAATTGTGAGGTGATTTGGAATAATCATGATTAGAAGGGAGCCTTTCTTTTCTGGCGATGGGCAATAAAGCCGAGGCTCAGCACAATTGCCCGAGGGAGGGCAGGGCCAAGCTTCTGCATCATTCCGGAAGCTGCTTGGAACTCGATGCGCCCCATATGACAGGTGGGTTCAAAGTTGCCGTAGTACTTTGCAATAGCAACCTTGTTGAGGGTAAGCGACCACGTCACCTCCATCTCAAAGGGATCTAGCGTTGGACTCCACTCCATGGCCCAAGTCTCGTCCTTGTACGCGATGCTGAGACGGTGACGGTTGAAGCTGAATTTCTTTTCAGACAACTTGACGTCTGGGTCTCCCTCTTTAAATGCAAGCTTATACTTATTTGTCCCACACCAACTCGTCTTGCATACCTTCCCAAGCAGTTTTCCCTCGCCGTCCAGCAACGATGACAAAATGTTCCCAACAGGAAGCACAAACTGGTATACGATCCCCTCAGAGCTATAGAAATGCCATCTCTGCTCCTGATTATCCCGCTTGACTTGGAGCTGGAACTGAGGACAATCAAACAGCTTGCTTTCAAGGTACGATGCCAATTCCATACCCCTCCCTCTGCACGCTGGCCTTTAAATACCCACCCGTCCACCAACTAGAACTGAGCCACAATCCCATTCTATACTTGCTTCTCATCCAACAAAGAAAGTTGATCTTCTTTCAAAACCAACTGCCACAAAGGAAGCACAACCACGTGACTAAAATTCTACCCCCAAAGCTTTGTTTCAGGATTCCCCCATCAAAAACCACGCAAATAAAATCCCACTTTAAATTCATCCCACCAGCATCATTAAAGCTCATACATCCCTTCGCCCGCAACCTGTCCCTACAACCCCAGTTCTCTGCATCATCCCATTAAAGAAATATCCTCGAATAATTCCCAACAAAGCAACTAATCAGACAACCCTGCTTCTTAGCCCTTTCAGCAAAGATCCCCACTTATCATCAACTGCACCATTAAGCGATACAAATCACCCTCAAACCAGAACCATCCACTTAATGAAATCTCAAGCATATCTTCCAACCTCTCAAACAAGGAAAATCACCCACGTAATCCCATGCCAGCATCGAAGCTACCTTCGCCTTTTTCGGAACTATGCAGCCAAAGCCCTTTTCTGCCAACCAAACATCACCAACGCTTTCTGGAACTTCTGCTTAACCAACCAACCCCAATAATAAAATGTAAAAATATATAAAACGTATCAGGAACCTATCGAATAAGCTCAATCCCATCAAACTGATCCCCCAAATGTCCATTGATCTGAACCAACTTTAAGCTTCTAAAACAATGCAGTAGCTCCTCAAGTAAACCTTACAATTTACACAATCCCAGTAGAAGCAAACCCAATCAAACGAGTAGATAGATCTATAATAAAAAGTTAATCTAACCAAGGATGGCATGACGAAACAAAAGATCCAAAATATTGTCATAACTGTGATGTTTGAACCATATTTACTGAGAGGAAAACGTTTAAGGATAGATAATACCTTTGTTCCAGAATTAATCAATCAATCAAATAGCTGGGTATGAGCTGCATGGGGAGAAGTATCCTTATACTTGAGGTACAATGATTAAAGATAAATTAGCTGTGCACATTGTTTTAAAGACTATTAGCTGTAAGGTCTCAGCCAGAAGGCTCAAGTTGATATACCTTGGCTTGTGGTCCTTGATAGATTGAGTTAATTGACAGGTCTACTAAAAAAGACCTATACTCACCAAGGGTCCGACCTCACTATCTCAACACTCCTGCTGTGAGAAAGCCCCCTCTTTAGAATCACACCTTGAGGGAGGTTGCAAGGATTATATATACCATGATTGAAATTTTTATACCCCGTGGTAAGAAAATTGCTTTTATTAGATTTTTATAGCTAAAGGTGTCATTATGCTTGCCCTCCTTTACACAGGGATGGGAATTTATCAGTTACATTGATGTTTAACCATTTCATCAATAATCTCCCCACCCTTCTCATACCAAAACTTACTTCCACCGGAATCAGTTACCCATGCCTCATCCCCAACCTATACTATTATTTATGGTATAAAACTATCCTTGATCTGTTAGCATATTGGGATTTTTTTCCTGAATAACTTCCTGCATTTGGAGTACTTGGGGAAGTACCTTACTTTGTATATTTAATTCTCAGACAATCAGTACATTCAATTTTTTAGGGTTTGTCTCATAACCCAAATCAAACCTGATAACTTGAGAAACCCTGCTAACCTGGGTATAGGAAACTTTAAAGATATATGATGATTTCTTTGGTTGCTCTTCTGGGATCCCAGTTGTTGCAACCAAGTGGCCAAACTTGCCTGCTAATGTATCTTACAATACACAGGGGGCACTCAATGAGTCACCCCTTGACGTGTCTAACGGCATGAGCCAATCTGATGGCAATGTCAAATAGCGGACACTTTCTCCTAATTAGGAGCGCTGCCAATTTGATCTGCTAATCCCTGCACAAGTTATTCCTTGGCTTCAACCCTTCCATGGAACACACCACTATACCACCCCTTGTGACCTTGTGTCTTTCCCCATATGGTATATTAATTGCAATATTCTACAATAAACAATACCTTATTATATTCACTCTTGTCCTTTCTATTGGACTGTTGTCTTCCCCAACTTGAATACTGAATCCTCATTGGTTCAGTTGCAACAGTGGTAGCAGTGATAGGTTTACAACCTACCTAAAACAAAAATTCCCCCCAAGAAAGGACAGAGTACGGGCCGTATGGCTACTCCCCATCAAGAAACTTTCCTGCCAATCCCTGAGGGGGACATTCCTGGCAGGTATGTTATTTACCAAGACCAGCTAGTCCTTACGAGTGTGTATAATTGGCTCCGCCTTGGGCAGTGTGACGCCAGCATCATCCCTCCCCAGTCAGACCTTTCACAATGTATGCACAATCTTCAGCTGGAATCCTTTGTGGGTGGAGTCAAAGGAGCCAACATTGTCAGTTGGCTTCAATCCACCAAAACCCGCCTTTGTATCTGCCAGGTTCCTGAACCCATGTGGGCTGTCACTGCATCTGGGCGCCTCATGGGGCCTGCCGCTGTATGGTTTACCAACTAGGCCAGTCATGAAATTAAAGTCACCTGGGCGGCATTCCAGGACGCCACAAGATCCCGCTACAGCAAAACCTTCTCACCTATTGTGGTGGGAACTCCCCTTTTAGCAATTAAACAGACTGGATCTGTTCCTGAGTACCTTGCTGCTGCCCCTGAAGCCGTAACCAACGGGAATGCCATGCTTCTGACCCTAATAGTCAATGGGCTCAAGCCCCATATCTTTAAGTGGGTCCCTGTGGGTTGTTGCACCTCCATCAATGACTGTTACAAGGCCATTGTGGAGGCCAACAATCAGGCTTTAATGGGCTTCTGCCGTACTAGTGACGCTCCACCTCAACCTTGTGCAACACCTGGCAGTGGCCATAACCAAGTAGGCTGCCGCCATCCCTGCCAGCAGGAGAATGGGATCAAACGCCCCCGCAAGGGGAAACTCCAGCTAGCACAAATTGAGGACCAGGTAAAAGCCTGGGGGTTGTAGTTACAAGAGGTTCTACAACCCCACTTGACCCTCCCTCTCAATCCCTGCTTGCAAAGAATCCCTGCAACTACAGTGTACATGAGGTCAAAGCCCTTGACGTCTTCCAGGTCCATAGTGACAACCCTGTACTTCAAGCAAGCCACTTTTCAAATAAAGTCACCTGCTTAGCCTATCCCTTCTGTTTTGTGGGAACACCCACAAACTATTGGTAGATACTGGGGCTGACCACACTATGGTGGACCAGGCGTTTGCTGACTCCCAACAATTGGACCAAGTGCCTAGCAGGTTCAAGGAAGTACAAGTAGCTGACTCCTATAGAGTTGCAATTATCCATGAGATGGTACCCTTCTCCATGAGAATGGGGAACGTCCAGGTTAAGCTCTCTGGACCAATCATGGCAGGGCTCAGACACGACGTAATTGCTGGCCTTGACTGGCTTTGGCACAACCGTCCCCACATTGACTGGGATATCTCTGTCATCATCCTCAATAGAAATGGGGTGAGCTTCAAGATCTATCCTGTTGAAATGAGCAAGCTACTCCACAATACTGTGCTTGTTAGAATAACAGAAACAGGCTTGTACAACTTCAAGGGGGGAAACTAGACTTCAACCCATGTTCAGTCAAAGTTATCCGCGCAGAACCACCTGCGGTCCCTCCCTTGACCACTTCACCCCCACCAGCGCTTGCTGCACTCCTCAAGGAGTACAAGGATGTCTTTAGCAAAACACTGGACCAACTACCTCCCCCTCAAGAGATCCAGCATGCTGTAAAACTCCAAGGGTTGCTACCTAAGGCACGCCCCTTATATTGTCTTACACCCAAAGAAGATGAGACCCTCTGCCAGCACCTTGTGGACGCGCTTGACAAGGGCTTCATTTGCCCCTCGCTCTCTCCATACGGGGCAGCTGTCTTCTTCATAGCCAAGAAGGATAGGTCCCTTTGCCTGGTCACAGATTATTGCGCCTTGAATGAGGTGACTGTTAAGAATAAGTACCCCCTGCTGTTGATTGACAACCTGTTTGACACACTTGCAGGTGTGAAGGTGTTTAGTAAGATCAATCTCACTGCGGGGTACAACCAGGTCCGCATTGCACCAGGAGATGAGGCAAAAACTGCCTTCTGCACACGCTACAGGTTGTTTGAGTGTCGAGTCATGAACTTTGGAATGACCAACGCTCCTTCCACCTTTGCCATGCTGATGAACAAAGCATTTGAGGAACTGATTGGAAAATGTGTGGTTGTGTACCTTGACAATATTATTGTCTTCAGTCAAGATCAAACCACGCACCTCCAACACCTCCGTGCTGCCCTTGACACCCTTTGGAAAAACCAGCTAAAAGCTAAACCCTCCAAATGCGAGTTCCTCAAGTCGGAGCTGTTATTCCTTGGGCACACCATCTCTGCCCAAGGGATAAAGCCTGTCCCTGCCAAAATCAAGGCAATCACCAGCATGCTGCCTCCTACTTATGTGGGCCAGGTGTGTACCTTCTTAGGCATGGTTGCCTACATGTGCAAGTTCATTCCCAATTGGGGGAACTAATTGCACCTCTCACCAAACTCCTCAACACCAAGCAGCGCTTTCATTGGACCCCTGCCAGAGACCAAGCCTTCAAGACGTTGAAGCAGAGACCTATAACAGCACCTGTACTGCAGTTCCCCAACCAAAACTGCCAGTACAAACTTGAGACTGACGCCTCTGAAAGGGCCATAGGGGGTGTGCTATGGGTGGAAACTGGCAATGGCGCCTTCCTCCCCGTGGCATATGAGTCCAGGAAGCTTACTGACTCGGAAAAACATTACCCCATTCATGATAAAGGATTAGCAGCAATTGTGCACTGCGTTGAGAAGTGGCGCTGTTACCTGGAAGGGGCCACCTTTCCACCCTGCGTCCTGACAGACCACAAGTCACTCCAGTACTTCAACATGCAGTCCCACTTGACATGCTGCCAAGCAGGCTGGGTCAAGCGCCTATCCCCCTATCAGCTGTACATTGAGTACAAGCCTGGGAAGGAACTTGTCACACATGACGCCCTCTCATACCTCTACGTAGCATCCATCACCGGGGATGACAGCTTGGACCCAGATTGGCCAATGTTATACCTCCACCCTGAAGCAACTTGTTACAAAGGCCTTAACTCAATAACCATCTCCAAGCTGAAGGACAACAAAATTCAGTTCACCACGGATGCTGGCAACGTCTGCTGCTGGGCAGAGACAGTTGAAAAGACGCCTCACATCCCCACCACACAACGAGGTGACACCATACTGCATTACCACCAAACCCTGGGTCACATCAGAGGACTTAACCTCTTCAAGATCATGAAACAGAAGGTTTAGTGGCCGTGTATGCGTCAAGACATCTTGGATCTCCTCAAAACATGTGTGCTGTGTGAAAATAATACGTCTAAACCTGCACCCCCAAAGTCTGTCCTGCCCATCAAAGCAATGAAACCCTTTGAACAGTGGGCCCTTGACATTGTGGGACCCCTCCCCAAAGACAGACTTAGAAAGAAATACATCATAACTGCCATTGACTACTTCACCCAATGGCCAATGGCCTGGGCAACAACTAACTACACTGCCACCACCATCACCCGCTTCATTGGCAAGAAAATTGTGGCCTGCTTTGGGTGGCCCAAACGCCTTATCACAGATGGTGGCCCCAAACTTGTTGGGCATGTCATTAAGGCGTACTGCGCCAAGAATTCACTCTAACAGATAGTCACAACCCCATACCATCCACAAGCCAATGGACACGTAGAGCAATTAAATGGCTCACTGGTTCAATTGATTGCCAAGCTCTCACAGGAACACCCCAATACCGCATGGACTGAACACCTGCCTACCGCGCTACTTATTTTACAAGCAAGAATTAACAGAGGCACCGGATTCAGCCCCAGTGCCCTGGCCTTTGGAATGCCTGAAAGTTTGACAGGAGTTGAACAAGGGAAGTTACAGTCTACAGTTCCTGGGAAACCTCCCCTGTTGACAACTCCATCCCTAAACCAATGGCGTGCCAAAGCCCAAGAGATCAAACACAAACAAATTGAAGGAGGGACAAAGCACCTCAAGGCAAGATATGCCGTAGGTGACCCTGTCTACATCCTCAACCCCAATTCAGCCAAATTAGAACCCAACCACCTAGGGCCCTTCAAGATAGCTGTGGTCTATGATAATCACACCTACCAACTCAAAGATGCCCAAGGGAACACCAAGAAACTTCACCATGATTGCTTGCACCCCTGCCAGGCCATCCCCACACAAAGGTTGTTCGTGTAGACCTTCCCAGATCTCCCACAGACTCTGATCCTGGTGTCTGACGACAAACAGGGAGCAAGGGGGGGTGTTGCAACCAAGTGGCCAAACTCAACCGCTAATGTATATTACGATACACAGGGGGTGCTCAATGAGTCACCCCTTGATGTGTCTAACGGCATGAACCAATCTGATGGCAATGTCAAATGGCGGACACTTCCTTCTAATTAGGAGCACTACCAATTTTACCTGCTGATCCCCACATCATTCATTCCTCGGCTTTGACTCTTACATGGAACACGCCACTATGCCACCCCCTTGTAGCCTTGTGGCATTCCCCATATGATATATTAATTGCAATATTCTACAATAAACAATACCTTATTATATTCACTCTTGTCCTTTCTATTGGACTGTTGTCTTCCCCAACTTGAATACTGAATCCTCATTGGTTCATTTGCAACACTACCAGTAAGTATAAGTAGTGAGGAGGAGAAGCCCTCCTTGCTATTGGTATCTTAAAAATAAACGGCATTATGCTCAGGATTGATTATTTTCTTGCAAGAACTATCTACCTTTGCCCCGATATAACTATTCTGTTTGTATTTATCCATGACTCCACTACACTTTATAACCTCACCCATCTGCTCCCTCCTGGCCACCAAGAGTGATCATTTCACCCTCCGTGCTAGAGATTCCTTCTACTCCCCCCTGCCAACTGTGCCTCCTGCCCAGGACTTCAGTAAGTTGGGGTTTGTCTATATCACAGTATTGGGGCTGGCCAACCAGGTTGTGCCCCATACTGGGAGTTGGTGTTCCCTAGCTACTGCAGTCAACTATCTGGTCAGAATTGCGCCTATTGTGTAGTTGGCCTTCCAGGCCTGGACTGCCTCCCCTGTGGGAGTCCAGCCAGGCTCTGGTATGGGCCATGACATATAGGATTGTATAGTACGCTGCTACCAGACTTTAATCCTAATGGTTGAGATTTGGTTGGTTGGGAAATGGGGATTTGGATGGGATGACATATAGGATTGTATAGTACGCTGCTACCAGACTTTAATCCTAATGGTTGAGATTTGGTTGGTTGGGAAATGGGGATTTGGATGGGATGACATATAGGATTGTATAGTACGCTGCTACCAGACTTTAATCCTAATGGTTGAGATTTGGTTGGTTGGGAAATGGGGATTTGGATGGGATGACATATAGGATTGTATAGTACGCTGCTACCAGACTTTAATCCTAATGGTTGAGATTTGGTTGGTTGGGAAATGGGGATTTGGATGGGATGACATATAGGATTGTATAGTACGCTGCTACCAGACTTTAATCCTAATGGTTGAGATTTGGTTGGTTGGGAAATGGGGATTTGGATGGGGGTTGCCTGGGTTTTGGGGCGGTGAAATGGCACTGGCTCAGGAAGGGTGTTCACTGGCTGGATCTTCAAAAATTTTAATGTAACCCTTCTGTTTTGGAGTGATTGTCAGGGTAAAGTAGAGAGAGCTTGTTGTAATCAATCAAATGGGGAATGTATACCCAAATTAGGATGGCATTACTAATTAGGAGGAGACAATGTGTGTTTACTCTTAAATGATAACCCTTGAAGAGTGAATAAGGAAAGGTGCAGCAGAAGATTATGCACAGGTACATCAGGAAGACCTTCATTTGGCTCAACATCAAGAAATCAGCAGCATAGATAGGCTCACATTCAATCTCGTGGGTTTCAGGAATTATTTCAGCAGGAGGTGGAAGATTACCAGGAAATTGCAGAGGTGAGAAAGCAGAATCTAGCAGTCTGGTTATTAAATCTGATTGGAAAATATTGAAATAAGTGAATCATTGTGGCAAGATATTTATTGAGAGTAAAATATCAAACTACTAAGGTAGTTTGGTGGGGACAATTGTTACTTAAAGCCTTTGGGTACATCTTGATGAGGTGGCCTCCTTGAATACAATATTTAGACAGCTTACAGATAGCACCAATGGTGGTTCTGTAAGCTGTTACCTGACCTCCTTTGAGGTCAGAATTTGTTGACCAGCAGGTCAAAGAAGGGAAAATTGGGTGTGGGGCATCCGTGCCCCACTCAGACCTAATTTCTTGTGCCATTACCCACTTGCAATCGATCGTTAGATTTAAATCTACGATCGCCGCAAGCAGGCGGGGCTTCAGGTTGGGCTTCCCCAGGTGGCAGGGCTTTGGCCGAGCCACACCCGGGAAAACTATGGCCATGACAGCAATATTCTGTGGAAGGCCTGCTATTTGGTATTCCCTTCAGGGTGGAGCTTTGATTGGGTACTGTGGAAGGCATCAGGATCATCAGACCAATGATGAGGGATTATATGCTTCGATTAGGCAATTGGTTGTGTCCTTTGGTGGGCGCCACTAGTGGTGGGTCAGCATCAACCCCTTTAGTTGTGATAGCATCTGCAGTTTGAATCAGAAGTGATTTGATCTAAAAAAAATGGGTGGGCGGCCCCCTGGTCCTCAGGATTAGTAGCCAGTGGGTGGTCTTGACTGGGGGTTTGAGTCCTGTTCAAAACCTTGAGTTTCGAGAGGGGGAAAGATGGCATTCCTGACTTTCTGGTAAGAATAACCCGGTTTCCTGATCGTTTGATCGATAAGGACCAAGGTCCAGGATACCTTTCACTGCTACTTGACTGCATCTATTTCAAACGAAGGGCGATGGATGGCTGCTAAGAAGGGGGAAGGTATTCTGTCAGCTATTTTCTGCCGACGGATTCTCTGCCAAATCTGATCCTGCAGTGATTTTCTTCAGGAGTACTTTGCTTAGATTTGCAGATAAAGATAGGATTAAATATGCTCTATTTGCTGATAAAAGGGGTTATTTAGACATGTAAATATTTTTCATTTGATCTTTCTGCCTGTAAGAGGCTTGGTTTTAAACATTTACCCTTTTAAAAGCGGATTGGTTAAATCCACGGCTAGGAAATAGAATCAGGCATGAAAGTTATGGCTGACAATTCTTATAGAATAGACTTTCTTTATTTTGTATTTGTGATTTTTATCGCTGCAAGGTTGAAAATTTACATGTAGAAAATTATAGTTGATCGAATCTGACAGAAGATCAGCCGATGGAAGATGGTTGGTGGGATATCTCCCTGCCCGTTTAATTGATTCTTGGGACTTGCGCTGTACTTCGCATTTACGTTTGATAGCTCTAGCGTCATTTTGAACTGGCCTTGGATGCGTAACCTAGGGATGACCCCTTGGATAAACATGGCAGCAGCTTTCTGGATAGATGTGGAAACCTATTGGGTACGGTTGGAATATTTCTCCTGCCGCATGGACCCAATTCCGCTCGTTCAGGGGGCAGGTTTTTTATTTATAAAAATGTGCCCCATCTTATTCTGCGGTCGGGTAAAGGTCCCAAAGTAATCTCTTCCCAACTGGGCTGGGATGAGCCCATGGATCCCTTTGGTTTAAAATGGGATTTTCTGGGGTGGAGCCGGTTAGAGGTTTACTCTGGCTACGTTGCATCAGAATGGAGAGCTATCATGTTTTTATGCCATAAAAGGCTGAGAAAGTAGGTCAAAGATTTCCAATAAAGCGTGTCCCTGAGTTTGCCTTACTTTAATCAACCCATGGCAGGTTTGGTTATTATTTGGAGGGCCATAAACCTGCCACCCTTTTTAGATCAAGCCGTAGAAAGCTTTTAATTGGCCCCACCTCAGAAAAGCTTGCCGATTGGGTTTCGCATAAATTTTCAACTCGGATCCAAGCATAGTTTAATGGATCGTATACCTTTGCAGCTTACCGATTGGGTAATGGTTCTGGCTTGATCTTGTATCGGGGAAACTTGAGCTCTCAAGAGCACGTTTGAACTCGGCCCTTTCTCACTAGAAATATACCCCGCTTGCTTGACATCGTTAATAAGATTGTACCAATGCTGCTCGTCATGCCACAAGCATGCGGATCTTGGGGCTATAGTCGTAGTGAAAGCCTCACATGTAAGCCTGGCTATTACTTTGAGTCAGAGGTTAAAACAGCCTGTACGGTACTCAGGTTTAACCCTCACTCCTGCAGTTTGTAGTGAAGGGTCACTTTTCGAAGCGGTATAATTAAAAGCCAGGTGATATAAGGTCCGGAGTGGGTGGATCATCAATTAGTATGGCAGGTTGTTTTCAGGCATTGTACTTGGTTTTTTGCAGGTGGATTGGCTCCACTTTCTTGTCAGCCTTTATCAATTGGCATCCTCGATCCATGGCATGGTCATTGGTTTTAAAGAGGCTTTTCGTTTAGCATTTATATGGTGATTTCTCATTTGGTCGAGCTTCCGGCTTATGTCATTAAGCGTAAGGATTAATTTTCTTGATTTAGATATTTAAAGCCGCTAAATAAACTGTGCCGGACTTGATCTGTTAGGCATCCGGAGGTGGTCCGCTGAAGCCCTACTCCAGCTCTTCGAACTAGATCGCAACCTTCAAGTGACATCATAAACTTGGGCGAGTAATAAGCCAGTAGCTTGTCGTTAGGTTGAGATCAATGCTACTCCAGAATCATTACTCTAAAATGCCACGTGCGTTTGAGGGTTATAGCTTGGCGGAAGATTATGATGTCATCGTGTTAAAGGTTGTGTGTGGTCTGTATGCAATTCACTGGCTTGAAAGTAATAGATTTGGGTTGGGCTCCTTTGTTTCAAATCATCTTTGTTCAAAAACTTATTTCGGTTTGGATTTTATTAGGGATAGGTGAATCTGGACTGGAGACTAAGGGCATTGGGTGTAGAACTTGTTCGAACCAGTGGTACATTCGTAGTCTCGTATTTGGGTCCAGAGGGATATAAACGCACAGATGCTTTCAGCTGGGGATAATATGGAGCTACCGTCGTACCAAGAAGCAACTCTCGATAAGCTGGGAAACATCCAGTTTCAAGTGTTCGAGAAGCAGCCTTGCCGCAGCAGCAGTTGGTACTTCACTAACACAGCGGGTGAGCTGATATTGAAGTACTCCAGCTCCACCCTGTCGTCGCCTGCCTTGCTGAGAGACGCCTCTGGTCTGCGGGTGGCGGAGGTCCGCCGCCGCAAGTGGAACAGCATCAGCACGTACAACATCCTGCTGCGGGATTGCAAGGCCGATATCAAACTAAGCTGCTCTCTGCTGGTCTTTGACAGCAACGCCCTTACCATCGGCTTTCAAAAGAGGCTGTGGAAACTCAACTGGGTTCCTATCCATTCCCTACGCCCCAGGATCACGAGGTGGCAACTGATCCTGCGCACCAACGGGGCGGTCATGGCCACCTTCTCTCGGAACGAGATATCCTCGGGCTACGTTGGCCAACTCGACATTGCTGGCAAGCTGTTTGGGCTGGAAGCCCTGGCCCACCACTTCCCTCGCCTTGTTGTCCTGAGCCTGGCCTATATCGCTCACACAACAGAGCTACAGACCGTTATTTGAAATAAACCCATGAACTAACATCAAAGCTATGCTTTAAACCAACCTTCTCGTCTGAAATCCCATGCCATTCTCCAGTTTAGCTGCACAAACACTACTCGTCTATGCTACTCAAGTCAATATTTTCCCTGGCGTATAAATTATATGCCAGGTTAGACTTGAATTATAAAATATATATTCTCCCTGCTCCTAAATTTGATCTTGGCTACATTTCATCACAGGTATCGATGGGATATAAACCCTTGATCAGCACCATCCCCAAGAAACTAAAGAATAAAAAATCCAAATGGGTGAATCTGGATCAAGCTTCTATCCGCTGGCACCTCCATGAACCATCTCCTTTTTATACTTGCCTAAGCTCGGTACATTAGTCTCGCTCGAGAGAAAGCTACACCCAACTCCTTCAAAGAACAAGGGGATGGAATCAAGCCAGAGATATTTTTCCGTAGCCAAAGTACATGCCCAGCTCCGATCGGTACCCTCTCCGAGCACAACCGATGCCAGCCCCACTGATACCCAGTGCGGGGGCGATCCATCCCACCCGACCGGTGCGGACGGTTTCCGCAACCTACTTTCTAAACAGTCGCCCTTCCCGAGAACCTCCGGACCCACCCTCGGCAGATGCTTTTTTATAAAAGGCTGACCTTTATTAAAGCTCTCCAGAGCGGTGGTATAAAGGACCATGGAATTGGGGGTAGGTAATGGGGAAATAGGTCATTGATGTATCCCATGGGTGCCTACAGACAACTCCCCCTATGATATTCCATCCTCGAATTAAGGTCCCATTAATCTTGACTATATTTTCCGAGGCTCGGCTAAAGGTGAACCCCCCGGATTCGAACTTGGGGCCAAGTTGACACCGCAACCAACTCAGACACACCCATTGCCCACCCTCGGTAGATGTGATCGGTAGGAGGTAAGCAGAAGTTTAAGGCTATAGCTGGCCCAGACCATAAACCCAGCTTGAGAACCAATCGGGTTCCCAAACCCAAGGTTCACATTTAATCCACAGCCACCATCTCAGTACGCTCCAAATGTAAAAGTATATTTAATCACATCGCTATGCTTGGCTCTCAATTTACCCAAATCGCTTTCCAAGCTTAGGAGGAACCCCACCAGATTTCAATCGACCAGAGCTATCAAACATACCCTGGATCGACCCCAGGATAAGTTGCTGTAGAGGCAAGGTCCGCAGCCCGGTTCAAAAACTCAGGGGGATCCTTGGATATGAGGTTAGCTGCAAACCAGAACCATTGCCCCTGTCGACTGTACAGCTGCCTTATAACCTGCTGCGATCAACCAGCCCCCTTCTGCCTAGATCTGGATCAGCTCAGCTGAGAACAGATCAACCCAGATCTATTGTCAATCATTATAGATCCATCCATCCCTGGCTCTACCTTGAGCTCACTTGGCTCCTCTTTAGGTGGAAGTAATCCTGCTCATCTCAGCAGGTTATAAGGCTACTCTACACTCCTGAGAGGTATATAATGTGATCCCGGGTTAAGATCCAACTAGATAACAATCCCTTTATTGGATATAGAAAAGTGCAGTATATAGTCAACAGGGATGCCACACACCACCCATACCGTTCCCAGATCCCCTCGGAGCTAGAGATGCTGACCCTAGGATAATCCCTCAGCTTTACCCCCTCTACAGGGTAATCAGACCATCGCTCCAGGGACTTCTTCCCAAGAAGGTGCCATAAGGCATATTGCAGCACCCTGGACATTTGTGTGGCCACTGGGCTGGCTACAGCCCAGCATTGAGCTTAAGGGACAGGATAGAAAGGACAAAGGATGTGAACAGGATGCAGCTTTATCTGGGATGCCATTATCAATATACTTGAAGGGGGAGCCACCCATCCATTGGGGGTGGTATGGTGGCGGGGTCTGAGCATGGTGTGAGTGGCGAATACCTTAGCGGTGGGATCTGGGCTTAGGGTTGGCAGGGCCCCTATTTAGGAGGTGCTCCCCATATTTCCTGGTTGGGGATAGGATGCCCAGCGCCGCTGGGTATGTCATGGGGCGCCTGCCTGAGCAAGATAGGTTGGTGGGGGGTCGACCCCAGCTGCAGCAGCTGGAACCAGCCAAAGTTCAACTGTACGGTAAGCAGAAGCTAGCAGCTGCTAAAAGATGGCCTGCCCGGCACTTCAAGGCTAAAGCCCCTCCCATTTGGCCAGCATGCTCGTTTCCTCAACATCCCCCAGCGCCACCTCTTTATCCTATACCCCTTTGGCTGCTTTGGGTTCTCCCAGATCTGGAGGGCTGCCTCCTCCCTCAGCAGGATAGGCTACCAGGGGTGCTGTAACCCCTTGTGGATCTATCCAATTGGGTGATGGGGTGCCTGCCTGATTCCTGAAACTGTGATATCTTTTTAGAAGGTTTAAAAAAGCCTATTTTGGAAAAGCCACCAGCTATGTGTGGTAACTGTGCTGTTTTAGCAAAGTTACAAGGGGAAAAAAGTTTGGAAACTAGATGATATTCTTTATTGAGAGATAATGTTTATATAGCTAGTGTGAGCCATGGATAACAGGAACATGATTGTGTTGATCACTCAGTGGAATGGTGAAGGGGATGGCTTGATCCTGGTAATGAGTCAAGCGCCAAAAATGAGGTATCCATCTTAAGGGTTCATCATCTGTTCATGTTGTTGGATTTGGAAATTCAAGTTGGCTTCCTAGTCTGGCGCCAAGTGGCTGGATAATCGGATTGCGGGTCACAACCCCGCTTACTCAGAACCTTGCTGGTGGGTCAAGCCTGCTGTTTCAACACCCCCCAGCTGAAGGTCAGCCTCCTCTGGGGGCAGGTCCTCAGGGAGGTTGTTGGGAGCTCAGGCGCCATACTAGAATAATTGTTGTTTGGTGGCGGCTAGGACGGTCTTGCGTTGTTTCTGTCTTGCTTTGCAGAGTCTCAGGTAATCATGGTGGAGAACTTTGTCTTATTTGTGTTTCCCAAGTCCTTGCACGAGGTAAGGGTTGTTTTTGTTTACCTTTAGGATGATGACCCGACCAAATTTCTCTGGCTGCAATTCACTTTTGTCCCTGTTCATGACCCAACCCTTGTTGCCGACCTCATGTCTGTTCTGGATGGGACAGGTGTTGTTTGTAAACGCTTTTCTTCTCTTTCTGATTGATTGCTGTTGGCTTGCATGACCTGGGGGTCTGAACGGGGTGAAACCTTGCTTGGTATTTCCAGCTTGGGTCCTGATAATGCTTGGATGATATTGGGGGGTGCCATAAACTAACCCAAAGGGGCTTCTCCCAGTGGATCTGTTCACGCAAATCTGGCGTACCAGCAATGCAGTCAATAGCTTTTGTACCATTCCTCAGGTCTCCTGGCAGTGAGTTGGGCCAAGGCTTGCACGAGGCTGCCATTCAGCCGCTCCACGCATCCATTGGCCTGAGGGGGGTAAGGTGTTGTCACCGTGTGCTGGATCCCGTTCTTGGTGAGGTATACGCTGGTATCTTTGGAAGTTGATTCTTTGCCTCTGTCAATTATCAGGAGCTCTGGCTTTCCCATCTTGCTGATGATTTCTTCCCCTATGAACCGCTGCATGACGTTGCCTGTGTGTATCTTTACTGCTTGCGCCACTGGCCATCGTGTGGCAAAGTCTATTGCGGTAATGATGTACTTCTTCTCATTATCTTCTCCTACCATGGGGCCCACAGTGTCTAGGGCCCACACCTTGAAGGGCAGTTGCGTGTGGATGGGTAGTGCTGACTTGAGTGGGATTTTGCTCTTTGCAAATCTCTCGCATACTTCACATTGTTCTAAGACTTCCTGGACATATTGGTACAGGGTTGGTCACCGTGCTTTGTGTTTAAGGAATCCATAGAGGTTGCAGCTTTTTGTGTGGCCCAGGTCGCTATGGTAACGTAAGATGGTGCCGACTGGCTGATGTGTGGGAACATAAGGAATGGTGGTTCCGTCAGACATTTTTTGATGTAGGATTCCATACACGTCTGCAAATAGGTGTTTGTTCTTAATGACAGTTTCCTTTGTTATGTCTGTGGTGCCAGGGGGGAAACCCTTGTCCTTTGTCTGGAGTACCAGGAGGGGCCAGTCTGGGTCAAGCCCATTCTTGCCCCTTGTGGCTCTAACGTACAGGTGCAAGAGTGCATCTACCATGGCGAGTTCTGGACCAGGCCTGTACTGTATGAGCATATTGAATCTCTCTAGGAGTTCCATCCAGCGGGCCTGACGGCGGGATAGATTTGCTTGGGGTTTAGAATATATGAGCAACTTGCGGTTGGTCAACACCGTGAATTCTTCCTGCTGTTCTAGATAACAACACCATTTGACCGGGCAGTGTACAATGGCCAACAACTCCTTGTTGTGTATAGGGTATCAACCCTTGTCATCTGTCAGTTTCTGTGATTTGTAGGCTACAGGCAGGAAGTCACCATTGTTGTTTTTGATTCGTAATACTCCCCCAATATCAGGGATCCACTCATTGGGAAGCCTTTCTCCAATTGGATGGAGAAGAGCTCCCAAGTTGAATTTGATCAGAGTGGAACCTACTGGAATCCCTATCATTAACATGTGTAAAAGGTGACCAAATAGACAGAATCTTCCCAAGAAGAGAGTGAAGTGATTGAGGAGATAATAGACACTGGTGTACCCCAAGACCAACCAGGGGGCCTTTGGGTGGATGATAGGAGGGAATCAAGCTATTTCAACATAAGGGGCATGTCTTTGACGCAGACCAAACTGATACCAAATTGAGTCTTCAGATTTATCAGTAGGAGTTGGTTCAGGGTTTTTGAAGTTCACATTTGCTTGCCCATAACTGATTAACACACAAAAAGTCCATACAAGAAAGATAAACCTCATGTTGTTGGGAAACCCCTTTTAGAATCTACTAATCAAGTGTTTAGAATTGAAAATATAGATTTATTTGGTTGATAAGAATAAAAAAATTGCTGGAGCAATTGGCTCAAGGGAAAATATTCAGTTTAAATACTTAAGTCAATTGATGGAGGGATCATAGAGGTTACCAGGCAATCCTGCAAGTGTAGAGTGAAAATTATTGCTTTGCAGGCCTGCAGCAGGCTGCAGCCTGCAATGCAGGAAGAAGAAGTAATTGGACTTATTGCCTTGCAGTATTCTTCTGCACTATGTTTCTGATGGTTTTTGGGACTTATATGAATGGTGTTTCCTAGGCTTGGTTGATAGGCATTCACTGATTGGCTTTCAGGTTCCCCAGGATATTATTTGCATTGGTTTGTGCATTTGTTTTTGGTCTGATTGGCCAGTGGGGAGTGTTTGGAGCCATTGTTAAATGCACTTTTGCTGTTGTTGTTGTATTCTTCATCCATTGCTTGGATTTTTGATATTGAAGTAGAATTTATATTAATTCTCGGATTTGAGCTTTTGCTTTCGCTCTTGGATGTGTTTTTGGTTTCATCTGCCTTAGTGTATTCACTAATTGTTTTTGACCCCGTTTTTGAACCAATTTGATTAAAATAACAGCTATCACTCTTAATTCTGTTTTTGATTATGTCCATTTTTCCCGGATTTGCAGTTGATTTTGTGAAAGAGATAGAATCCCTTACACCCAATGGATGTGTCTGAGGCGTCAGTTTCTATTTGGTACTCCCCATTGCATTTGGGATACTTTAGGATGGGTGCTGTTGTGAGCTTGTCCTTAAGACGTCTGAAACAAAGGACACGTTGGGGGTCCATACAAACTTGGATTTGGCTCCAGTTATGGCGGATAGGGGTGCAGTCAGGACGGTGCAGTCAGGTATAAAACAATGTATATAGGCAACCATTCCTAAAAATGTGCAAAGTTCTGACTTGTCTTTGGGCAGTGGCATTTTGCAGATGGCCTGGATCTTCTGGCTGTTGGGTTTAATGCCATCTTTTAAGACTATGTGTCCTAGGAAGGGAGCTGTTCACAGAAGAGCTGGCATTTTTGAGGTCTTGGCTAGCAGCTTGTGCTGTGCCAAGGTAGCAAAGACTGCCTCCAGGTCTTTGTGGTGCTGCTCTACCAAAGGGCTATAGACAATGATGTTGTCTAGGTAGACTAAGGTGTGCTTGCCTATGTGAAGATAAACACCTCGTTCATGAGGGTCACAAAAGTTGACGGGGTGTTTGTTATACCAAATTTGAGCACCACACACTTGTATGAGCTGTACTTTGTGCGGAAAGCCGTTTTGGGAATATCTTCCTCTTTGATACGGATCTGATTGTAGTGTTGCAACTGAACCAATGAGGATTCAGTATTTAGAATTGGGGAAGACAACAGTCCAATAGAAAGGACAGAATAATAAGAATAAGGTATTGTTTATTGCAGAATATTGTAATTAATATACTATATGGGGAGAGCCACAAGGGGGTGGCATAGTGGGAAGTTCCATGTAAGGTTTGAAGCCAAGGAATAACTTGTGCGGGGATCAGCAAGTTAGATTGGCAGCGCTCCTAATTAGGATGAAGTACCTGCCATTCAATATTGCCATCAGATTAATCCATAACATTATATATGTCAAGGGGCGGCTCATTGAGCGCCCCCTGTGTATTGTAAGATACGTTAGCAGGCAAGTCTGGAAACTTGGTTGCAGCAGTAGCTTGCAGTTAAGTCAATCTTAGAGAAGACTGTGGCGCCACCCAAGGCATCAAAGAGGTTTTCAATGAGTGATAATGGGTAATAAGTCTTGATAATAACTTTTTTAGGGCTCAATAATCTGTGACTAGGCACAGGGTACCATCCTTCTTGGCCACAAAGAACATGGCAGCCCCAAAAAAAGATTGTGAGGGGCAGATAAGTCCTTTCTCCAACGCCTCTTTGAGGTAAGCACATAGGTGTAGTCTTTGTTTGGGGTCAGGCAATAGATGGGTTGCGCCTTAGGTACAGCTCCTTTGAGTTGGATGGAGTGCTGGATATGCTTTTCTGGAGACAACCTGGGTAGAGCCTCCTTGAAGATTTCTGGATGGTGGGCTACAATTGTGCAATCTTGAGGAGTAGTGGTGTCCTGGTGATCTTTGAAATGTATGATCTTGTACTGGTAGGAGTCTCAGTCAATTGTCTTGAGGTTCTCCCTTTTGTCCAGGGTCTCTGTGATGTGTACAAAGATGTGGTTGCGTAGGAGTTGGTCCACTGAGTCAGGGTAGATCTGGTGGTTGACGCCCTTGCATTTGATGGTCAATACCAAGGTTGCCCAGTCTACATAGGGATTGTTCTTTTGCAACCAGTTCAGACCCAGTACAATGTCAAACTTGGGAAAGTCAATGACAGGGCCTTGGATGGTGGAATGCAGGTTCTCAAGCATGACAGAAAAGGGGGTGGTTTCCCTTGTCACAGCAATGTGATGTTCATCAGCTAAAACCTTCTTTTTAATTCACAAAGGATTAGTGGTTAGCTTGAACTTGTCCACAAAGCTGCTGTGGACTAGGGTTTGGTCCGCGCCCAAGTCCAGGAGTGCTGAGCCTGTGTAACTTCAAAAGCAGAAAGGGTAAGAGATCAGTTTATTGGGATGTCTTGAGATGGTGTAAAGTACCGGGTCCTCTGAGGGTACTTGGATCATTGGACACTGGTCCACATCCTCGGGCCGGTACTCATTGTTGAGCAAGTCAGGAATTGTGTTGGGAGAGCTTGGCTTGCTTAGTGCTCTCCCTGGGCTTTTTCCATGTCTTGGTTGTCCTGTGTGGTAGGGGCATAAAAATGAGTACGGTTTGATTGGCTGTTGTTCCTGTTTCCGTGTCTATTGGCGCCTGCGGGTTTATGGTTTGTGTTGTTGTTGTTATTATTCCCAGGGGGTGGTTAATTGGAGCGCCTGGCTGAGTGAGAGTCCATGGGCCTTTCTTGTTTTCCAGTTTGCGCCTTGTGGAGAGTGTTAGACATTTGTTCTGCTTTCTCTGCTTCACAATACAGACTTTGTAGATTGGTCACTTGGTCCAGGCTCACATGTCTCATTACATGCAACTTGAGTGTGTCATAGTACATGAGGTGAGTAGCTTTAGTGTCAAAGGCCATATCCAAGGGGCACTAGTTGGAGTTCCTTGTAAGTGTGGGTGAGCTCCTTCACGGTGCTGGTGTGGGTTAGGTTCTTTACTTAGCATATAATAATGAGTGTGGTGTCTTTAAGCACAAATCTTGCCAAGAAGTCTTGTTTGAAGGTGCCCCAATCCTTCTCAGTGTTTTCTTCATGCCATTTGTCACACCAAGTACCAGTGTCATGCGTCAGTTGGATGGAAATCTCTGCAATCCAGAATCGCTGCTGGTATTCCATTTGGGCCAGTTTGCTTTGGGCAGATTGGATCCATGCAGCGGTGTTATTGCTGGCCCCAGCAAAGGATTCCAGGGCCGCGCTTCAAAGTCTTTGGGCTACATAGGTGTGATGGAAATCACTGGATAATATGAAGCCGTTTCTAAATGATGGGGAATTACCACCCAAATCCAAATAGAATTGATGATTAATCACCAACGCGGCTTTAAATATCTTTTTGTGAAATTTCCAATTGAAACTCCAGGATTAAGTAGAACAATCAATCCTAACCAGAGTAAACCAAGATAAATGACCTGGGAAAGCATCAATGCATCTTCAGCATAGAATTCTGGGCATTGAGAAGTGACACAATTTTCATTTTCCAGAATGGGGGGAGGAGCTACAAAATTGGCTGGCATGAAATTAACATTTTGCGGCGCTGACAACAAAGTTCTAGATGCTGGGCCCCATCTTTCTGAAATGCTTCTGTTCAGAATCAGACTGTACAGGATATACCGCAACAACCCAAGCGCAGGATGCATTTTTAAAATTTAAAATTAGAACTTTGGATAATTGATTTTTATTGAGTAAATTTAGAAGGACTCAACTCTTAGAGTTGAAACAGGGAAAATTATTCAATATATATCAGAAAAATTGACTAAGCAATACCACCTGAGTCTTGATCTCCTATTCCTTTGGCATCTTCAAGTAAGTATCTAGTCCAGGTTGCAAAGAACCCTTGTGTGACCAGTTTCTGACAACCATGCTGATTAATGAGCTTATATCAGGTGACCCTCATATTACGTCAATTTATCAACGTCAGTTTACAAGGGGGAGCTGGTTTCAGCTGGCATACTGGAGCAGCTGTGACCCATTTTTGATCAACTGTTTGGTTTAAATCCGTTAACTTGGTCAATTTTGATACAGGTTTCCCAGCCTTCTGTGCCTTCTTACTTGGACGGACAATACCCGGCATTATGGAACTTACTGTGACAATAGGCTGGCATAGTGTTTTTGTCAGTTGCTCAAGGCTAAGCGGAGGGAGCCTGAAAGAACCCTTGGGCAGACAGGGCATTGAAAGCGGTGAGTGGAATCACCATGTTCTGGTAGAGGACAACCCCATCAGGTATCTCAGCACCAGGTGTGTACGGTGTTCAGTCTACTGGGAGGCCAGACATGATTCTATCAAGGATTTGTTAGCTGCAGCAAGTACAGGCAACAGGCGGAATTTTTCAAAATAAGGTAGGATGGAAAACCTACCTGTGCTACAAATGTTGTAACTATGATGTTTTAGCAGAGTTACAAGGGGGGAAATGTTTAGAAACTAGACAATATTCTTTATTGAGAGATAATGATTATATAGTTAATTTGAGTCATGGATAACAGGAAAATGATAGTGTTGATCACACAGTAGGATGGTGAAGGGGGTGGCTTGATTCTGGTAATGAGTCAAGTGCCAAAATGAGGCATCCACTGTAAAGGATCATCATCTGTTCATGTTGTTGGTTTTAGAAATTTGAGTCAACTTCCTAGTCTGGCTTCAAGTGACAGGATAATCAGATTGCAGGTCACAAACCTGCTTACTTGGAACCTTGCTGGTGGGTCAAGCCTGCTGTTTCAACAGATGCCAAAGTTTTGGGACTGTGCCCCTAGAACTAATGGTATTTGGAGCCAAGTGAGCAATGATAGTAGAGATTAAATATGGCTCCTGGTTGACCTACTTAAGGGACTAGGGACCCCAAACTTTGGTAAAGGCTTCTTCCCTAAGCCAGGGGAGCTGTCAGCCTGGGATCCCTTTGTTTCTGGTGGGCAGGGTTAAGCAGTCCTTGGCTTGGGATGGAGCTGTTTGTGGCGGCATCAGAAACCTATCCGGTTGTCAGGCCTTTGGGGCAACCTTGCCAGCAAGGCCCTTAGCCAGGAAACATGACCCTTGTCTCAACCTGGCTCCCCCGGACCCCAATCCAGGACAACTGGGCTAAGCTGGGTATCCAAGATGTCAGAGCTAGGGACTTATATACCTGGAGTATCAGCTGTTTCCCAGGAACTGTGCCATTGTAGCAGGGATTTCCAGATATCCCCTGATGCCACATCAAATGCAGTATAGCCTCTTCTTCACAATCAAAGATATTGCTGGTTCCAACTTTATCCCCTGTTTGGTACCTTTGCTAAAACATCACAGCTACAGTATGGCTCCCACCTTGTTCCTAAAGATACTGCCAACCCTGGACCTGTACTGGTGAGTTAAAGGTTGAGATTGTGGTATTAAACTATATGAGCTATCAACTAAGCAGGGAAGATACCTGCCAAAGTATTCAATGATGTGGAGCTCTTGGGTAGTACCTTCTGAAGTAGGAGTAGGGACCAGGTCAAATTTGGGGTATAGACAGGTGGGAAAGGAGCCATATGAATAAGTGGCTGTTACTAGTTGGTGGCATAAACCTGTGACATTTTAACCCCAGATATAGTCTGGTTTCTTTGGGGTGGAGAGCTTAACCATCTGTTAGGATAAACAAATGGATCTATTGGGATCCTTTCCAACAACCTGACTAGAGAAATGCCATGCAGCTAAACAGATTTCAGCTTGGGATTAGAAAGGGGGGAAATTTCAAAGGAAAAGAATAGATATTTGAGAAAGATCAATCATCTCATTGAGAGCCAGGAGTTATCATACTGAGATAGTAGCCATAGGGATGGCATAGTGATACAATTCAAGTAAGTTTCTTGGTTTGAATAAGCTGCCAAGGGTTTCTGATTGAAACTAGCCCTACTCCTTATTAGGAAATATTGTCCGGTATTTCAACATTAAGGTGAGAGTCAAACTGCCATCTGATACACCATGGAGTAACTCATTGATTGTCTCCTTAATATTGTGAGATCTGTTATCAGGAAAGTTATCAAACTTGGTTGCAAAATATGGGTCATTATTTTAGGGATTAGGCCATTTTCTAATACACATGCTGCTCAAGTTGCAGCATAACACAGTTCAATTTTGAAAAAGTAACTAATTACACATTTTATATTTAAAACATTAAAAACTCAATGAAAAGTTAATATTTTTTTCACACTGTAAACTATTAAAATGAAGCTAAGAATCCTATCTTTCTATTGGTGTAAAATTTTTAATATGTATACTATACTCAATATTAAATCAAAAGTAATTTAAAAGAGTATAATCCAGATTTATTATATGATTATATCTAATGATATAAAGTAGATCACTTCAAAGCTAATAAATACTCTTTTTTCAATATACAACAGATTTTTTTTATTTGACAAAATTAAAAATAAGATTTATAGCTTTATTTTTGCATTTTATTTTATTTAAAAAGCTCAATTCTCTAGGATTTTATGATAGTTTGAAGTTAGGGTGTTTTTATCACTGTTTAGATTGATTTTAAGGTTCAAGTGAGCTTTGAACCTCAAATTAAGCATTCTTTAAATGTAATTCTTTAATATTTTACCATTTTAAAAATATGCCAAAGAGCTACAATTAACTAAATACATCATTTTAATTGACTTACATTGATTACAAAGAGGATATGATGTAATAATAATGCTTAGCTGATTCACATATATCACTTCTGCATGAAAACTGGGTATTCAATTAATTCTGCAAACATAAATTCAAGTTCAAACTATAATAAAAGCTATCACACCATTTCTTTCAGAATGGTGTCATTTAGCTTGGTATATAAGAGCTAAAGCACCACAAAGCTTCTAATCCAAAAGACCCCATTCAAAGGCCACATTCTGATCATAACTACTCCATCATTAAGGCACATTTCAGAGATCTGACCTAATTACAGATTCAAAATACTACCATGTCCTCAGTTAAATTTACTTCTTCCATGCTACCCTTTTTTTCCTTGGGAGCTTCAACAAAAAGAGAGAGAATTGCAATGTTAAAAAAGGCATTCCTCTTTATTGCTGGTAATGATCTTGATAATTTCATCAAGCACTTCCTTACTCAAACTGAATTTGGGAAAGCTCAGTTCCTGCCAACTATTCAAAATCAAAAAGGCAATGAGTTCATTGAAAACTTAAAGGATCTCATGAAATCTTCTCCCCAAAAACATATCCCAGCCTTGCAATCTCTGGTTACTTCCAGTTACTCTTTAAAAGAGCTTAATGATATGGGGTTTAATATAACCAAAAGTGAGTTTGAATACTCAAGAAAAATAAATAAAAATAAAAATGTAAGCTTAAACAAAAAAAGCCAAAAAAATAATAACTATTCATTGAAAAAAGAAATAACTAAAAAAATAATTAAAAAATTGCTGGAAAATTCTTTTGAAACAAGCCAGTTTACAAAAAAAGTGCCTGAAAAAATTTATAAAGATATAGAAAAAGAGATGAGTAATTACTCAACTGAAATTAAATACTCTCTACTTAAAACAAAAAAAGAAATATATGAAAATAAAAAATGAAATTTCAATTTCCATTTTTACTTACTATAAATTAATCCCTAAAAATATAATAAAAAGTAAAAAACAAACCAATATGTGCAATATTTGCAATTTAAAAAATTCACTAGAAAAAAAGAAGGAAGAATGTGAAAGTAAAAACTTACCATAACCAGAATCTATAGACAATGACTTAAAGACTATTAATTAGCACCAAGACTTTTATGTTCATCAAAATTGTGAATATAAAAAAGATATTAATGAATTAGATGATGAGTCTTGTGTTGTAGCTATAGATTATAAAGAAAACTTAAAGGTTGGAGGTGGTCCAATTGAGACCAATAATTGTTTTTATTCAAAAAACCAATCTCATTATTAGGGTTTGCATTAGTTTTTAAGGAAAACAATAAAATTAAATATGAATATCATGATTTTTTGTCTCAAATATTATCACATGATTCTTTATTTTCAGGTGAGTGTTTTATAAAAATTCTTAAATTAGATAGATTTAAAAAAATAAAAAATATAAAAGTATGGACTGATAATGGAAATTGTTTTAGATCATATGAATTTTTATATTACTTATTTAAAGAGGCACCTAAATATATTAAGGGTTCTATAAAATATAATTGTTTTGTAGAATGTCATGAAAAAAGCATTGTTGATGGTCACTTTGGTGTAATATCAAAAACATTAAAAGATAAAGAAAATCAGCTTTATATTAAGAATATAAGTGACATTAAAAATATTTTTGAGCAAGAAGAAAAAAGAAAAGAACTATATAAATCAGCACTATCAGGCTCAAATATTTCTCAAAAGTCATTCTTTTATATTTATGAGAGAAAAGTTAGGCCTATAAGGAAAGAGCTCAAAGTTAAAAATCTGTGTATCAATCTTTCATATTTGATGAAAGATGGGAAGTTGTATACTTTACCTTTAACATTTGAAAGTTTCTCAGAATATTCTGAGATAAATTATCATTTGAAATCACATGATGATACCAGAGAAACAAAAATATCAGAAGATGCTAGTCGTGCATTAGGGCAAGTTCATGAAGTAGGGCAGCTTACTAGAGGGTGTATTTTAAATAGAGTTATCAGTCTTTCAAAAACAACAACCTTTTTTTCTGAAACAAACTAAGAATATTTATGATGAGCCAAAGATAGGGTAATAGCATTTATAGCTTTGGGGCTGCTATTACTCTCCCATGCAACTCATCATGAATATTTTTGGTTTGTAGTTTGTAGTAGCACTTAAGCTATTTTCAGTAATACTATAAGTTACAATTTTAAATTCTAAAATTGATGACTTATTTTTAAAAAAATCATCTAAGCCCAAGATCAATTAAAGTTTTGGGATTGATTGTATTTTAAGCTTTTTGAATAATTTGAATATGAATAATGTGATTAAGTTATAAAAGAATAAATCTGGCACCTAGGCATAACAAGAAAAATAATGACCCATATTTAGGGGGGAAACATTGCAGTAGTTTTCAAATATATGGCACTAAGCAAAAATAACTCATAATTAAACAAAATGGACTCGGATTTAAGCAACATCCAAGTATTGATGTAAAATATAAGCCCTGTTAACAGGTATTTTGTATGCTAATAGGCAAAATTGCTCAGCACAGCAACAAACAATCCAAAAAAAGGCAAAAAAAACCAAAATGCATTAAACCACAAAAAATGGTTTGAGCTGTCCCCCAGTGTACATAAGTTTACTATATAAATTGTTGACAAAATACACCCAGACGCAGTGAGTCAAAACCCAATTCAAACACAAAGATCTATAGTGACCCAATATCACAAGTGGCAAATTCCTGCTATCAATTAGCAAGGAAAAATCCCAACTTTGAGATTCAAACCCTGGGACCCTGCGGGCTGCCAGCCCGCAGGCCCAGCCGCTCGCGTTTTTTGGGCTCAAATCAGAAATAGATTTGACTTCAGATAAACCTCTGGGAACCACCAGTGTAGAGCCTTCCATGATTGACCTTGCCCTCTTAGAGATCCTCCTAGTCTAGCCAATAGGATCTCTAACCTAAGCAATATCCCCATAATAACTTGGGCCGCTGCCAATAAAGTACTGCAGAAATTTCCCCAAGAACAAGGGCTACCAAATGATGACAAATCCCATGCCTTGAAGAAGGAAATTGAGATTCCCTGTCCCAGCCAATGATTAATTGTCTACATTGGATACCATCAAAGATTTACAAACCCTGGTAAATGCTACCACCCGGCCCACAAGAATCTGCAAAAGATTTCACAGTTTTGATGAGCATACTTATACCCAGGAAATGACAGGAAGATGCACATTGCCATTCTTACAATAAAGTGTTATGAAACTTTGGTTCACATAGGTCTTACCCTACATCCTTTTAGCACTTTATCATTTTCAATTTGATCTTCCCAAGTCTGTCCCTGCTTCCCACTAAGCCCAAGAAAATGTGGACCAAAAACCCAAGTTATACCATCCCTCAGGTGCACCATACAGCCTGGTACATTTTACAGAGTATCCTCCAAACCCAGATTACTCATAATTTACCTTATAGTAGATCTTGATTTACGGCCCAGAAGCCTGTAACAGAGAAACAGAGCTTATTGGTTGTGAAGGAACTTGGATAACTGTGCCGCCTTTGCTATTTTGCAACAAATATAACTACTTACCTTCATATTTGGTACCAATGACCCCTCCCTTGACCCTGAAGCCCAACTGCCCCCAAGAATCTGTTGCTAATAGTGAGTCTACCTCTACCCAGATATTTGGAGTCATGTGCATCATCCTCACTGGCCTAATTGATTCTATGGTGCCCACCATCAAACCCTGGGCCATCCTTGGGAAATCACTATCCTAAATTTTAAAGTTAGCTCCCATCCTGTGGTGGGCCCTTCCTTTTGGGCCTGCAGGCCGTTTTCCTGCAAGTTCTCAGGAACCTACTACAGGATAGATCCCTGATACTCAACCAGAAAATAGTTCTCTGCTGTTGTGTGAAGTGATCTGTACACAATAATGATGCCTAGCTATCTAAAATAAGACACAGAATCTGAAGCATGAATTATAGAAATATTTTTCTTGGTGTTTAAATATGGTGTAAAATCTGGGCAAAAGGGGTTAAACTGATTTAGTGATTCTACAGTGGGTTATGTAAAATCAAAAGCAACTAAATGAGACATTAAAATCTATAAACATGCACTTATATGGTGTATGTTTGGATTAAATAACCACAGTTGGATAAAAGCAAAATGTAAAACCAGGGTTACAGATTAATTTAGCTTGATTTATAATCTATTATAGTAAAATGGAAGAAACACAACAGCAAAATGCCAATGCTATTGATTTATGCTGTGATTGGTGCTTTACTGAAGGCTAAAAAATGAGTGAGTGAAACACAAGTGCTTACTCAGAAATAAGATAAATAGACAATGAATACCGTCAAGGTTTCACAGACACTTTAACCAGTTCAAGCAGCACAGTTTGATAGGGCGCAGAGCATAAATCTGAGGGTGCCAAAGCTATCCAGAAATTCTACCAAGGTTTTCATGTCTAAAACAGTGAACAAAAAGGAAATTTATATCACTTATTTGGTATTTAAGCATGTTTACTTTCAGAAGTCAATCCTAACAAACATGATACAAAAATTTGAGTCAGTTCTTGACACTAGTTATGATCCCTATCTAATCAATGGTAACCAAGACAAAGATGAAGAAACAGAATACTAATTAAGTTTGGAGAGGCAGTAGGTGTTAAAGAAGGATATAGCCCTCTACAAAAAGGTGACCATGCCTTGTGTGCCAGTCATCAAGCAGGATCCTGATTCAACCTTAACCAAAAAGTAAATTGGAAAGTTTTTTATTTTGGGAAGACATAATTTTATTTGGGGTTCAAGACACCGTTAAAAGGAACGCAGCCAAGAAATAGGGGGATGGGGAGAGTAGAGTGGGGCCATAGATGTGGAGGGATTTGGATGTCCTTCCATTTGATTCCATTGTGAGTTACCATAGACTCAGATGATAACTCCTTCAAATGTTTGTGGGGCCCAGGTACTGTGTGACCCCACCTGAAGTTACAGACAAAGCTTGGAAAGTTGTTCCTGACATAAATTACCTTATTCTTATCAAGCTGATATAGGATACTGGTGATCTCAAGAAGGCTACATGTATTATTGGAGTGGATCCAAAATATACCAATAAAACATTTAATAAATTTTTCAACCCTTTGCAAGTTCTAAAAGCAGAGAAATCCACACACCTGTTGACCCTGCTCACCAAGAAGCACAAATGGGCTATCTGTCAGTGGATTAATCAAGACTGTCATCCTGAACTGAAAAATATATAGTCTATGGTCTAGCCCACTTTTGGGATTCATGCTTTAATTTCCTTTTTCTACTGTGTATCAGGGGATTTTTATTTTCTTGGCAAAAAAACTTGGGGTATCTCCATATAGCCATAACAGCCCTGCCACTATTGATACCTGGCAAAAAATACACAGAAACATGCACTGCTCTCAAGAACAAAGGGATAGACAAAATCTATTATATTTAAAAATCATTGTGTGTGTTATATATGCATGATTAATATGGCTATTTCCCCAGAGGTGCTAAAGACATAGTATTTTGGTGTGTTTCAGTCTGCAATACAGCCTATTTTATAATGGCTCCCCTTGGTTCAAAAGAGAGTGATATGTATCAAATAATCAAGGGATCCCATAATAGCAGGACCCTCCTATCATTTCTCTAATTGGTACAATATTATCTCAAGAGCACTATCCCAGGGCTCATCAATGTTATTGTACTGGATTATTTTGGGCTCCACAAGGTGTTAGATATTCTTGATGAATTTTCAACAACTGAGGAAGGTGTGGCAGTTGGCCCACAGCAATTGGCCACAGCATATATGTGCATATTATTTCTCCGTGTATTCCCCATTCCTAAGTGCAATTGAAGAGGTCTTTGGGTGGATCAAACAAGTTTTTAAGCAAGAGACACCATCTGGGTTGGAGGGCTTATTTGATTTGTTGCAGGTTGAGGTACATACCCTTCCAGCTGAGACTGTGGCCAAGTTTTATTCTCACACTGATTTTTCATCCCTTTGTGCCTTGATAATTAGCCAACCAATTAAAAGGTTTTTCTCCATTTTCCTATATTGGTTTGTATATATTCTCTCTTGATCTTTATTTTATGTATACTTTAAATTTATCATTGTTTACTTTATATTTAAAATTTATTAATCACATAATCTAAAAAATGTGCTGACATTAGTCTGCAAGTTTGATTTCCTTTTTATTTTAAATTATATATATTGTGAACTTTGATGGATATCCAAACATTTGGGACATTATTTTTCTTGTTATGCCTAGGCGCCAGATTGGTTATTTTATAACTTAATCACATTATTCATATTCAAATTATTCAGAAAGAGTAAAATATAATCAATCCCAAATATTTAATTGATCTTGGGCTTGGGTGATTTTTTAAAAAATAATTCATTGATTTTATAATTGAAAATTGCAACTTATAGTACTACTGAAAATATCTTAAGTGCTACTACAAACCAAAAATATTTATGATGAGTTGCATGGGAGAGTAATAGCAGCCCCAAAGCTATAAATGCTATTACCCTATCTTTGGCTCATCATAAATATTCTTAGTTTGTTTCAGAAAAAAAGGTTGTTGTTTTTGAAAGACTGATAACTCTATTTAAAATACACCCTCTAGTAAGCTGCCCTACTTCATGAACTTGCCCCAATACACTACTAGCATCTTCTGATATTTTTGTTTCTCTGGTATCATCACGTGATTTCAAATGATAAAATATCTCAGAATATTCTGAGAAGCTTTCAAATGTTAAAGGTGAAGTATATAACTTCCCATCTTTCATCAAATATGAAATATTAATGCGCAGATTTTTAACTTCAAGCTCTCTTTTTATAGGCCTAAATTTCCTTTCATAAATATAAAAAAATGCTTTTTGGGAAACAATTGAACCAGTTAAAGATGAATTGTATAATTCTTTTCTTCTTTCTTCTTTCTCACAAATATTTTTTAGATCATTAATGTTGTTAATATAAAGTACATTTTCTTTTTCCTTTAAAATTTTTGATATTACACCAAAGTGACCATCAACAATGCTTTTTCCATGGCATTCAACAAAACGGTTATATTTTATGGAACCCTTAATATATTTAGGTGCCTCTTTAAATAAGTAATATAAAAATTCATATGATCTAAAATGATTTCCATTATCTGTCCATACTTTTATATTTTTTATTTTTTTAAATCTATCTAATTTAAGAAGACTTATTAGACATTCACCTGAAAATAAAGAATCATGTGATAATATTTGAGACAAAAAATCATGATATTCATATTTAATTTTATTGTTTTCTTTAAAAACTAATGCAAACCCTAATAATGAGATTGGTTTTTTTGAATAAAAACAATTATTGGTCTCAATTGGACCACCTCCAACCTTTAAGTTTTCTTTATAATCTATAACTACAACACAAGACTCATCATCTAGTTCATTAATATCTTTTTTATATTCACAATTTTGATGAACATAAAAGTCTTGGTGCTGATTAATAGTCTTTAAGTCATTGTCTATAGATTCTGGTAATGGTAAGTTTTTACTTTCACATTCTTCCTTCTTTTTTTCTAGTGAATTTTTTAAATTACAAATATTGCACATATCGGTTTGTTTTTTACTTTTTATTATATTTTTAGGGATTAATTTATAGTAAGTGGAAATTGAAACTGAAATTTCATTTTTTATTTTCATATTTTCATATATTTCTTTTTTTGTTTTAAGTAGAGAGTATTTAATTTCAGTTGAGTAATTACTCATCTCTTTTTCTATATCTTTATAAATTTTTTCAGGCACTTTTTTGTAAACTGGCTTGTTTCAAAAGAATTTTCCAGCAATTTTTTAATTATTTTTTTAGTTATTTCTTTTTTTAATGAATAGTTATTATTTTTTTGGCTTTTTTTGTTTAAGCTTACATTTTTATTTTTATTTATTTTTCTTGAGTATTCAAACTCACTTTTGGTTATATTAAACCCCATATCATTAAGCTCTTTTAAAGAGTAACTGGAAGTAACCAGAGATCGCAAGGCTGGAATATGTTTTTGGGGAGAAGATTTCATGAGATCCTTTAAGTTTTCAATGAACTCATTGCCTTTTTGATTTTGAATAGTTGGCAGGAACTGAGCTTTCCCAAATTCAGTTTGAGTAAGGAAGTGCTTGATGAAATTATCAAGATCATTACCAGCAATAAAGAGGAATGCCTTTTTTAACATTGCAATTCTCTCTCTTTTTGTTGAAGCTCCCAAGGAAAAAAAGGGTAGCATGGAAGAAGTAAATTTAACTGAGGACATGGTAGTATTTTGAATCTGTAATTAGGTCAGATCTTTGATGTGTGCCTTAATGATGGAGTAGTTATGATCAGAATGTGGTCTTTGAATTGGGTTATTTGGATTAGAAGCTCTGTGGTACTTTAGCTCTTATATACCAAGCTAAATGACACCATTCTGAAAGAAATGGTGTGATAGCTTTTATTATAGTTTGAACTTGAATTTATGTTTGCAGAAATTAATTAAATACCCAGTTTTCATGCACAAGTGATATATGTGAAGCAGCTAAGCATTATTATTACATCATATCCTCTTTGTAATCAATGCAAATCAATTAAAATGATGTATTCAGTTAATTGTAACTCTTCCGCATATTTTTAAATGATAAAATATTAAAGAATTCCATTTAAAGAATGCTTAATTTGAGGTTCAAAGCTCACTTGAACCTTAAAATCAATCTAAACAGTGATAAAAACATCCTAACTTCAAACTATCATAAAATCCTAGAGAATTGAGCTTTTTAAATAAAATAAAATGCGGGAATAAAGCTCTCAATCTTATCTTTAATTTCGTCAAATAAAAAACATCTGCTGTGTATTCAAAAAAGAGTATTTATTAGCTTTGAAGTGATCTACTTTATATCATTAGATATAATCATATAATAAAATCTGGATTATGCTCTTTTAAATTACTTTCGCTTTAATATTGAGCATAGTATACATATTAAATTTTTACACCAATAGAAAGATAAGATTCTTAGCTTCATTTTGATAGTTTACAGTGTGAAAAAATATTAATTTTTCATTGAGTTATTAATGTTTTAAATATAAATTGTGTAATTAGTTACTTTTTCAAAATCGAACTGTGTTATGCTGCGACTTGAGCAGCATGTGCATTAGAAAATGGCCTAATCTCTAAAATAATGACCCATTTGATCATGGAGTAATTTATATCTGTCTATATCTCTCCTATCAACTAAATATATAAGTAGTCTAATAGTTTTTATCTTATGTTCTTGTAGATATAAGGTAACAATAATTAAACAAATAGAATTTCTTATAATAAATAAATATATTCCATATTTATATATTGCTTTGTGGCATAAATTTTATTTCTATTCAATTAAAATGATAAAATATATTGTAAAAAATATTTTAAAAAATAAAACTAGATTATACATGGGGAGGAATTTTAATGTTTTAGCAATAGTGTGTGCTTCTGTATGCCATTACTTAGTAATGAAGCTGGTACACTACCTCCACTGCCGCAATGTACATGATAGATATGCTGTGATTAAAATATTTCTTTTGGCTTGTAAAAGGAAGAATAGTGAGGTAAGAGCTCAGGATCATCTTCTCATGTGGGGCTAAAAACCCATAGATCCTAGCCAGAACCAGGGCGTCCTAAATGACATGATCTACTGAGTCTTACCCTGGGGCAACCTTCTTGACATCCAGGGTGAGCTGAGCCTTGTCAATATCAAGTGAAACCTTGTCTAGGTTTGCTACACTGGTGCCCATCCCAAAATAGAAAAGGTACCCAAGTTAAACCATAGGATGAAGTCTTTGTCTAGAAAAGGTCTCTGTAAACTGTGCTAATTTTCTTCTCGGGTTTGGTTCTGGATAATTTTGTCTCCATGGTCTATGGTATCCCTGTCTTGTTCCCACTCTAGACTAGCCCAAAGTCTGCCAGAAGAGTTTAGTTTTCTTTACAGCTGACATACTGCCAATAGCCAATTTTGAAACTGTGCCCCCAAAGTTTTCAAACAGATAAGACAAAGTGTGCTCAATGAGGAAACAGAAGCAAGCACTTTTGTGGGCCTGCTTTATCTCTGGTATATTCTTGGATGGAATTGTCCTCTGGTTATCCCAAACAAGCTCAATGATGTTTATATGGTTAACTTCATCAAGGACCACTGGGTCCAGGGGGACCAATTGACTGTTCTTATAGGCTGAAACTGCCCATTATGATGCCCCTTTACCTGATGTAAGCACAGCAAAGGCATGTTTGCTCATTGTGAATTTCCTATTGATTTGGTTTTCAAGCTTGCAGATCACAGGAGGCGTCAATGCCAGCTGCCAGCCCTCATGGCTGGCGTAGTTTGAGTAGAATGTGACAGGGACATACAGAAAAAAGACTTTTATGAAAACACCATTAATGATTTCTAAAAAAATGTAAGCATTTGGAATTTTTTGATATTTTTTAGGTACCTTCTTCTGCCGCTTGATTCCCAGTTGCTTCTATAGATCTTTCAGTTTAGGTGTGACGAGCTCTGCAGGAATTAATGTGTCCTCATTGTGGGTGCATTTGGTAAATTGAGATGACCATACATCTTAAGGTCATCAATCCAAACTGGTGGTGTAGAAAGAACCAGGGATTTAAACTGTAGCCCCTCAACTATAGTATTCTGAGCGTTGAGAAAACATTTAATTGTCTTCTCTTACATGTCAGGCATTTTATAATGTAAGGTCTTTATGTTGACCTTATCAGTTTTCTTGCCTGTGAGGACCACAGTCTTTACTCTGGATTGCTTTTAATCAATTCCCTTGATCTTAGAAATTGCTGAGTCAAGGCCTTTGAGTAGCTTTTTGAGTTCTCTCATTTGATGTTTTACTAATCTTTTTGTATGTTTTATAGCTTTCACTCAGATAAACTATGTATGACTCTAATCTTGTTGTCCCTTTATTTTCCTTGTTTTTTATATAATTAATATATCCATATCTTTTTTTACTCCTTGTGTATATTTTTATAGATATTCTCAATTTGTGTTGGTTACTTTGTGATTTGCTGGTCTTCTATAATTGCTGTCTTGATTTAACTTATTAAAACAGCCCCTTGTAATAAAATAAAAATGGATATAATGTTTATTTTATTTTATATTATTTACTTATATAGTTATTATGTTTAGAAAAGCTTTTTGTGATCCAAATCCAATAAGTATATAACTAACTAATGTAAATTAAACTAAATATCAAATCCATTGTTATTTTGTTACAAGGGTTTGCTTCAAAAATTTAAAAATAAAGTGTATTCTGGATCTAGGTATACAGCATAGTAAACATATAATATTATATAGAAATAATCTAGGCATATAGGAAACAATTAAATAAAAAACAAAGATACTAATAAGCAATTAAGATTCTAGATAATATATATATATTTATGGCAGAGAGTTTATTTGGGTCAGAAAGAAATATTTTAACAAGGCAGAATAATGCAGGAAAGAAGAGGTAGAGATGGTGCTGGGTTGATAGGCTTGGGCCTAGAATTGAGTGGGAAGAGAAAATATAGGGAGGGGGTTGGTGGCAGTGAGGATAAACAAAGTGGATTTGCATGAAGGCCAACACATAAAGCCCATTAAATTCTTTGTCTGTCATTAGTTTGATTAGTTGGTAGGCAGCTGTGACCTGGGATGGGAGGTGATTGTCCTTATGTGATTGGCTGACATTATTCACATGGAAAACAAGCTGACCAAATAAGTCAGCCACTATCTGTCAACCAAAGAAAGAAGTTTGGTCTTGGATGCCAAGACATAGATCATTGAAGGACTGGGGGTGATGATCTCAGACAATGTCCCCAATATTGTATATTATCACATTTTTTAGATAGATGTCTGTATGTTTAACTGGGTAAATTGAGGCCTGGTGTATTGTTCTTTGATTGTCTTGATGACCTTGGTATTTTTCTCATCTGGTGGCTCAAGAAACCCCAATGGGTGGAATTCAAGCTGTCCTAGGTGTTGAGTATTTTACCAAGAATCTGTTTATGCTCATAACCATTGGCGTAATCAGGGTTTGTCCAATAATAGACAGAGCCTTTGGATAAAAAAATTGAGAATTTACCAATGAAAAGCTTTTTTTTACCTTCTTTCTTCCATTAGTCTTATTTTTCTTTGTTCCTAAAAATTTCCAAATGCAATAAAATAATTTGTAGTATAAGATGAACATGATGTCTTCAGATAGACTTGTCAAGCATTGGGTGATAGTAGATGCAATGGCACAATCATATGGGGAATTTCTTCTGCTTTTCTATTAGTCCTTGTTTAAATTGTTTAATACTAAGACTGAGACCACTTTACTATGTACCAGAGCTGCACCATGCAAACTGATACCCATATGTCATGGTGAGAAAGCTAGCTCTAGACTTGGGTCAGAGTAAGCTTAGGGTCCTGCTGCAGTAGATTAATCATAGTAGGATTTGCTTTGTTGATATAAAACTTGGATGTCTTCTTTTTTTGATCATCATAATTATGTTCCTCTTATTCATACATTTATTGAATTCTTGCATCACAGTGGCTCAATCAAATATCAATTAGTCAAAATTTGGTCCCAGGTTAGGTCTTGCTGGTTGAGTGCCACAATTTCCTTGAGAATTTTTGCAGCAATAATTCAACACTTAGGCCACTGGGCCACAGGCACCAAAGCCTGATTGGATGGTGCTGGAGCTAGCTGGTTATTCAAATGCAGTTGTTCTAAACCAGATCCATCAATATAATGAGCTAGTTGGCTGTTTCCTTGTGCAGAGTTAGAAAAGGGGGAATAAGCAGAGCTAGTCTCTTTCTTATTATTGACCAAGTCAACCCCATATGTATTGCAAGTCAGGTACAGGTTGGCTTCTGTGTTACCCACATCAAAGATCTGGGTGTAAACAGGGGCCTCTGTATACCAAGTCACCCCTGTACTGACACTTTCTTGGTTGCCACCTTGCCTGTTGAGGCCTTCAAAATTATTTTTATTATTCAAAACCATCTTAAAATAAAAGCAATCAAAAAATCACTAAAAGAAGAAGTTTAATTTTTATGGTCTTGACTTATTTGTAATTACAAGCCCAGATTTAGATATTACAGTTGTTTTCAAACATGTTGAGATAAATGTATATTATTCAGTTTAGAACGCATAGGTTCAGTCACAAAACAAATTTCAACTTGATAGATCTAAATAGAAGATAATTTCACGGAAAATGAGCAATATTTGGTGAAAATGTCCAATCATACAAAAACCTATTCAAACTGAGGACAAATGCTTAACAATTCATCAAAAAATGTACCAAACACTAGAACACATGAGTTTCAGTCACAGAACGCTTCTACTATGTTTACTATGTTTTTGGTGAATGTATGAAACTCAGTCACAAAAGTTACAAACTTGATCCAACAATGAGCCTCAATAGCAACTGAAAAAGACAAAGTAAATATCAAATATCAAAACACATGAATGAATCTATAATACTTTTACTAACTTGTCCTAATTAAGAATGCAATATAGAATACAAAAAGGAAATAAATATTCTGAGTGTCTGTTTTGGGATTAGAATCAATAAAAAATCAAATTTATTCAAACTCATGATCAACAGTGCACATTTAAGACCAAAAATAATTAATATAGAAATCCAAAAATCTAATTTGAAATAAACGGTAGTGACTACTAGCTTTCATGCTACTATATCTGGAGTGATAAAAATTATAATGAATAAATTATATAGATAAACTTTTTTAATTTTATTTTATTTTTATATCAAAATAGACGCATCCCAACAACAGAGCCAATCAGAATGGGTGCACATGTGGTGTCTTTGTGTTTGGCTCTTGACCAGACATGCCTCAGTTATTGCACCCAGTTTAACTTAATGAAATAAGCCTGTTGGAAATAGGACATGTCTTTGTTTAAAAATTGACACACCAACTTGTGGTCAATCTAGCACCAGAGATCCCATTTGTCTGGTGCTAGATTGACCACAAGTTGGCGTGCCAATTTGCAAATAAATATATCTCCTATTTTCAACAGGCTTATTTTATTAAGTGTTACTTTCACTTGAAAAACTCATACTAATAAAAAGCAATAAAAATTCTATTATAACAGAAAAGCAAAAAAGTATTTCTAGAAAATTAATTTTATTTAAGTGTGTGCTCCTTTTTGAGTCAGTCTCTGTGACAAATGGGGCCTGTGCTCCACCTTTTCACAAAAGCATCTGGAAAGAAAGATCAGGCCAGGCCCAAAACCATGGAGACCATTGCCACCAGGAACCAGTTTTGGGCAGGAGACAACTGCAGGCACTGGTAACTATTAAATAAAGTCAGAAGGATTGCAATGTTGAGTAAAACAATCTGGGAAAGGCTTATCTGAAGCATTTCCTCAAACAACAAGAGAAAATGATTCTGCATAAAAAACTTTTTTTAAAATTTAAAATCAAATTTCAAAATTTTGATTTTTATGCCAAACTGGGGTTTTTTGTTGTTTTTTACTCTTTTATTATAATTTTTTAGAAAACCAAGATAACTTTCAGGGAGCTATCATGGTAGTTATTTAGGGGGGAATTTAAAAAGTCCATAATGAATATGGAATGAGGGAGATGATTAGATAAATAACAGAAAAGAGAAAATCTGTTATCCAATAGAGGATTTTTGGAATCCAACTTTTTCATTTGGATTTGTTACAGTCTCTCAGACATAAATGTCCAAATTTAGAAGAATGTACATTAAAAATAATGCTGTAGTTCCATGAATAGATTTTGGTGGATTCACTCCTAAAATCCACTATTTCCAATTAGAGTCCCAAAAATAATCAATTTTTTCAAAAAATGAGTTGTTTTGTGTTTGAGTTCATCACTTTTGTGACTGAACCTCATATGCTCTCTGTTTTTATCATGTTTTACACACACTCATAATCAAATTTGATGTAGAATGCTTCAGCAAGTGACTGTATTGTGTGTTATGAATTTGAGTTACATGTGTTTGCTATCTCATTTTTGGAATTCAGTATTTGACTTTATTTTTGTTTTGTGATTGACTAATTTTTGTTTTCCGGCCTAGATAAATGAAAGCTTTATTGAGTAAATTAACCTTCAACTGGTTCCAGTTTAAATATGTTTTGTGACTTAGTTTATGTGTTCTAAACTGAATAATATATGTTTATCTCAACAGGTTTAAAAACTACTGTACTTGAAACCTATACACACAAATAAGGAGCCATAAAAATCAATAAAATACATCTGTCCCAAAATTAGATAGCTGTTGATTGGCTGATAAATTTTTATTTTTTCATTTTAGGATGCAAATACTACAGATCTTGTGTGACTTTATTTTGTTTTGTGTTTGTAAAACTTTTCTTCTTGGTTGCTATAATTTTGTTTCTGTTTAGCCTTTCTGCTGGTGCCTCATCTGAATCATGATAGTATTATAATATATTCTAGAATATCCCTAATCTATTTTGATAGCTGTAACAAGTCACATTGTTTGTAGTTTGTACTATGGAGTTTGATGTTTGATATATTTTGTATTTTGTGTTAAATTATTGTGTTTCTTGTTTGGCCTTCTGCCAGTTCACCAAAAAATAATCAAGTTATTTGCAGTTTAGAACTTACCTAACTTGGATTTTGCTTAAATCTGAGTCCATTGTGTTTAAATCTGAGTTATTTTTACTTAGTGCCATAGCTGTAAAAAGTAATTTAATATAATCTAAGTGCTAGACCTCTCTCATCAGCATTTTGGAACTCTTTGTGGTAGCCTCCAGAAAATTACACCATTTTGATCCCAATTTAAAGGCTTCTTTTAATTGTTCTCCCTTGCTCACAGTGGCACTCTTTCTAATCAAGGTATGATATAAAAGGATCAAATTGATTACTAGCCTCTGTCTTCATACAGAATGATATAAATCAATATGACTACAACTATAATACTTAATAAAAATATAGAAAGAGTAAAAATCTTAAAAAAGACAATAGTCAAGTTATATCTATTCAATTATAATGGCCAAACTATTCTTTTCACACTTGTGCTAATGAAATATAGATTTGATGGACATTAAGCTTGAAGTCAGATCCAGATTCAATTACTCACTAGACAATTGCACAATCAATCAAGCAAGAACTTGTGGATACCAGAGTGTTCTGGATTCTGCTCAAATCTCCTCAGGGATTGGCTTAATTGAAGGTTCTGATTAAGAAGTAAACACCAAAGCATTCAATTCTGGGATTAAAGCACACACTTGACACTTGAGTCTGGAAGACTAAATGAAGCCAGCATCAACAATCTGATTGCTCAATCAATTCCTACTTCTGGGTTTGTATTGATATCTAATATTGATATTGATGCCAATATTGATGTTGGCGCCAAGCCTGGTCCTAATTCACCCTTCCTCTAATTCCCTTCCTCCCAATTACACATCCCAATATATATATGGTGATATATCAAATAAATATAGGTTTTTACCCCTATCATATTGTTCATTCCTATTAGATTTTACTATCCTGCTTACAGGTATAGTAATAGAGCAGTCATAAGGGCTAATTCTTACACAGTCATACTGAACAATCCAACTTATAACAATTCTAATTAATACAGTAGTTTTCAAACCTGTTGAGATAAACGTAAAATCTCAGTCTAAAAATGTATCCAACTCAGTCTAAAAACAAAATCAAAAATTAAGGAATTTATATTAAATTACAATAGATTTGTATACACTTTGATTTTGTTTTTAAACTGAGATTTTTTGTTTATCTCAACAGGTTTGAAAACCACTATATTCATAAATTAACATATTATAAAAATAGAAAAAGTTTTATTTCTATTTAATATAGAATGTTTTTCAAGGAAAAAAAACAAGTGAACCAAGTATCAAGTGCTGATATTTCAGAAACTTTGGGGAGCAAATAATAAAGTTTATGTACATGTGCACAAAGAATCAAACAATACCACTTTCAGCAAAGAAGAAAAAGAGGAAACACAATCCCAGAGCCAAGCTGTTTTCACTGAAAGATCCAGGAGCATCAATATCAAGGTCCCAGGTCTTACAATAAAGGCACAAAAAGTGATTAAATAAAGAACTGTAAGAAGCAAATCAGTTGAGTATTCTTCTCTATTATATCAACTTTCATATTGCAAAGATATCCTCAGTGCCATTACACAAATATAAATTTGAATTTTCCCTTGATACTATATATTAGATTTATGTAAGTAACAGTGAAAGAGGGGGAAGAGCCTAAATTTTATCATACTGCAAAGGGATCAAATATTCTGAAATAGGATACTGTATACTATACCCAAGTATCTATTTCCACTATCCCACTGACAACTGACAACACACAGTGTTTACCAAAGGCAAATCAGACCATTGCTAAAAAAATATTCATTGATATAGTGTGATGCATAGCTGACTACAATAATACTGTGAATATTGTCAGAATTTTTCCAGAATCAGCCAATTTCTAATAACTTTATATAGAAAAACTGGGTTAATTAACCTAATTAAGAAGACTAAATAACTTTTAATAATTCTCAAAATAACACAATTGGGTCATATTCTAATTTATAAATCAAACCTAAAGGGTTGAACTAGCAAATACAAAGACAATTTTCAAATCTACTTTTGATATTGAGATAACAGTTTCTTATTTTTACCGAGATGTCAGAGGTCTTTTATTATCATAGAAAAAATGGAGTTTTGATATAATAGAAACATATCTAACAATATTAGGATCTAGAGAAAATATGATAATGTGTATAAAGCCCTCAATACCAATGAAAATTTTAGGTTTTTATTGAAAAATCATCATTTACAGTAGTTTTAAAATCTATGGCAACAAACAACATGAACTCAGATTTAAATAAAAAAATTCAGATTTAAGTGAAATTGAAATGAACCCAAATCTATTGTAAATCAATATAAATTAATTTATTTTTAATTTTGTTTAAATCTGAGTTCATTTTGTTTAAATATGGATTGTTTTTGCTTGTTGCCATAGCTTCTAAAACTACTGTACTTTTCCCTTCATTAATACCTGTGTTTATATAAATAAAAATTGGAAACAAAGTATATCATCATTAATCAGTAAGTGCTACTGCCTATTTTATGGTGACATTTCTTAGTCTAAAGTACATTAAATCCCACAAGATTATTAAGTGCTCTTGTGACAGTTATATATTTCTAAACTTCCCCCCCCAAATTTTAAGTACTATATCATAAAAATAACAGTGGCTTTATTAATGTTATTGTTCTGGATAATGGGGGGCTCCACAAATTAACAGAGGTTATCAATAAATTTATCATGATTGACACTATTATTCTAATTTGATGGAAGCCAATAGGGTATAGACCACATGTTCTTACTATTCCTACCTATTTACTCCCCTTTTCAAATAAAATTAATAAGCTCTTTGGATATCTCAAAAGAGTTGTTGAGAATAGTACTCCAGATAGAGCTGAGGCCCTATTTGATTTGCTACAGGTGTGATAATATGATCTTCCAGAAGAGATAATGGGTAAATTATACACCTATTATGAGTCATTTATTGATAGATGTCTAGCTTTTATTGCATCAAATAAATACATTGATTTTATACTTTTTTATTATTCAATTTTAATTTTTAAAAAATATCAAAAATTTAGAGCCCTACTTTAAAATAGATATTATATAATAAAAATATAATACATGTTTATTAATTTAGTCAGATAGAGAAAAGATATAAATTCATCTTTATTTAATTTGTTGTTATCTGGATGCTAACCAGAAGTTATTTTTTAATGAGTAAACACAAAGAAAAAGAAAAATAATTCATAATATAAAAATATAAAAAAATACAGGTAAACAAATATTAAATAATATATAAGTAAAAAAAATATTAGAACATAGGGGGTTTTATTGTAATTTATTGATCCCAATGGAAGGATAGGACATCCTGTTGGATCTTGTGAGATATTCTAGAAGCTAATGCCAGGGTGCTGATAATCTCAAAATCATGGGTTGTGATTCTATTTGTGAAGAAGATGCACATAAACCTAAATCCCATGAATAGATTTTCATGTAACATCCAAACTCTGTAGAGATTAGAAGTATAAAAGCATTCTAAATAAGTTATTATGCTGATAAGTACCCATCAGAAGTCTTTTTTCTCTCAATAATGTGTCTTATCTTGTTAATGGCTGGAGTAATAACCCCCTTAGTCATTGGCTCTCTTCTTGATTTCAATATATAAAAGCCCCCAAAAAACCACCAGATGAAGCTATTGTACATATTAAGCTTGCGAGAATTGCAGGGTTTATTATGTACTGTATTGATCTTGTATTTATAGGGTCAGGAAGATTTTTTGTCAATTATTGTTCTGACAACCAATGTTATGTTTTTCAATAAAAAAATAAGATGACATAACTCAATTTTATAATTTTTGTGGTTTTTTCTTTTGGATAGCTGGGTTTTACACATGCTTAACTTAAGGTAAAAATTGTTTTTTTAATTTTCACAGGCCCTTTTCTGTTGCATGGCTATATTTTTAATTTTTGCTTTTTTATATAAGAAAATTATATAGTAATTTTTAAAGCTATGGTGCTAAGCAAAAGCACCTCATATATAAGTGAAAACAACTGAGATTTAAACAAAAATGTTGTACCTGTTCTGTATTAGTAGAGTTACAATGGAAAAATAATTGGAAACTAGATAATATCTTTACTTAGATATATGGCTTATATAGTTTGTGTGAATCATATTAAGAGGAACAAGATTGTGATGATCAATCAGTTGGATTGGGCAGGGGGTGGTGTGATTCTTGTGATGACTGAAGCACCAAATCAAGTTGGGTTTGATTTGGGATTGTTACTGGGTCCTTTTGCCTTGTTTGAGGATTCAAGCTGACTTCTGCATTTGGCTTTTAGTGGTGGGAAAGTCAGTTTGAGTGACACAGGGTCTCTTGTGTGATTTTTTTGCCTGAGGTTGACCCCCCTGTTTTGAAAACACAATAAAAGCTTAATAAAAAAAGAAATATATTGATGTTTGTGGGATTGATATGGGTTAATTTTATTATAAATTAACTACCTGATAATTGAATGATCTGATCAGGAAGCTGGGTTTTAAATTTTGATATCCTAATTTCCTAAATGAAAGCCATTGAGTTGAACGTGGATATTTCTCTTTCTTTTTGGGGCTTGATTTCAATCAAAATAAAGTGAAAATACATTGTTATTTGTCTGAGTTTGTTCAATGTGTGCATAACTTTTGTGTGCTCTCTATTCGATAATTATGTTTTTCTAAATATGCTTTTTCTAAAATAATATACATACATTTGGGTGTTATTTGGAATCCAAAATATTCTTTTTTGTGTGAAATTTATTCAATATTTTGGGTATTTATCATCAACTTTGAGTGTGACTATGTTTTAGGGGTGTTTGGTGTGTTTTGTGTGTCATATTAAAATTATCAATGGTTTTTCCCCTGTTTTCATCAGAGGGAAACTCACACCAGTAATTTTTTGCTTTGTGTTTGACTTCAGTTTTATTTAATCTGACTTGTATGCAATCATCTCAAACGCTATGAAAAGTAGAGTATTTTTATTTTATTTTTTGGCTTTTGTATTTAAATACCCTTATTTTCAATAATAAACATAATAAACCTGTTAAAGGGCTTTAAAATTTTGATTCGGATTCAAATTCAAATTAGTTCATTTTTGACTAGTTGAAAAGGCATAGACGCAATTTAAAAACTTTTATTGTATCTAGAAGATCATATATTTTGTTTTATTTAAATAAAATCCAAAAAAATGAATTAATGAACATAATTCCATATTTTACTTCACATTGCTAATTTTGTATGTTGAATTTGACAATCCTACATTTTTCAAACAGGGAGTAATTCTACAGTATCAGTTTTTGATGTAATTAATGTCAGAAATAATATAGTAACTAAAATTCATACATATAACTTAATCCATAATATAAATATTACAAAACATAACTTAAAATTACATTATTTAAAAAGTATTATCGTACAATGAAGGTACGAAAGAAAGGTAAAGCAAAGCTAATTAAAAAGAAGTTTTAAAAGATATACTCCTTGGATTTAAATTTTCCTTTTAATTTTAAAAGCACAGATTAATGTTAAATATGATATAATTAACATTTGGCTATAAATATGGTCATATTAATTCATATACATAATTTTCCTGATATAAATAAGAAACACATCTGGAGAACATATTTACGTACTATATATATTAGCGCCCGGGAGAAAAAGACACAAGAAAATATTAGCTCGTGTGGCGCAATTGGCTAGCGCGTAAGACTGTTAATCTTGAGGCTGCTGGTTCGATCCCAGCCATGAGCGACTTTTTGTTAATTTTTTCATTGTTGGGGCAACTAGTATATTATAAACTTTATTGAGATTTTATTCTAAAATATGATAGGTTTTTGTAGTGGTTCCATAAGTTATAAGTGTATCATTTTTTCATTTGGTGAGGATTGACTAAAATCACAATAAATTTTCAAAGTAGAGTTTTGCATATGTTTAAGGAATCAAATGGTTATTAATTTAATTGCCAACTGGGCTATTTAAAGCTAGGAAAGGCTCTATCTTATGCAATTTTCAGTATCATGACAATATCTTTATATAAAAGAAAATAAGCTTATCTGTTCTATTATCATATTTTTTCTTCCTTTAATCTTACTTTACTTTAGTTGTATTACAATTACTTAATGATTTAAAAGTTAATTGAATTATTCTTTTAATCATTCAAGTTAATTTATCGCTGTGTGATTTTGACTCAAAAAACTATTATAGTAGTTTTAAAAGTTATGGTGCTAAAAAAATTCTCTCAGATATAAGCAAAATTAATGAATCTCAGAATGAAATAGAAGTGGTTCAAATATATTGCTACTCAATATAAATTCATTTTTTAAAAAATTGTTTGTATCTGAGTTGATTTTGCTTACAGCTGATTTTTTTGCTTAGCAACATAGCCTTTAAAACTACTGTATCTCAGTTACACCAAATTTATTATCCCTAGCTGTTCTATATAAATTATGTTTATAACCTGTTAAGATAAACAAAAACATACTAGCACAAAAAAAACCAGTTCATCCCAGAATAAAATATAAACAGTTCCACTTGAATATCAAATTTAAACAACATAATTAGTGCCCAACCAGGTATATGATTGTGAAAATAATCAATCACACATTGAAATAAACCCAAATATGTATCCCGAAAATGGGACAGCCAGCAAAAGAAAACAAAATATAAAAAATTGAATGTGTCATATTCTGGATGAAATTTAAGTTAAGTGATTTACTATTCAGTTATTAAATACACTAAAATCAAAGAACAAAATTAGGTCAGTCACTAAAGTGATAATTTTATATAAAGTAGTTTTCAAAGCTATAGCACTAAGAAAATATAGTTCATCTGTAAGCAAAAATAATTCATATGTAAATGAGTTCAACTCAGATGTAAACAAAATTAAATACCAATATATTTATATTAATTTACAATAGATTTGGGTTTATTTATATTTTTGTTTTTAGATGCTTTGATTTTGTTTACTTCTGAGTTGAACTCATTTACATATGAATTATTTTTGCTTAGTCCTGTAGCTTTGAAGACTACTTTAAAAACACATTTACAGAGAATCTGATTCGTTTTCATAGTCCAAAATACAACAATGATATTCTAATTATGAATTCATTGAAATATATTCAAGAAACCACAATATAATTTTCAATTGTTGAACTTCTAAAATTGGTCCCTTAGTGTCACAAAGGAAAATTTACTGTTAATAATAAAGCAAGGCCCAGAACAAGAATTGAACCCCAAACCCTGTCCTCTGCAGCCTTCCAGCCCAGAGGGCCAAGATCCCAGCTGTTCATGTTTTTTGGGCTCAAATCTGAGGATGATTTGAATCAAATCCTGCTAATGCAAAAAACCTTGTCAATATCATAAGAAATTGTAAGCAAAAAACTAAAAAATGGTACCAAAACTTATTTAAAAGTGATAGAAAATCACATAAAGGGGTACAACAGAGAAACATAAGTTCCTGACAATAAGAGTCCCCAAAAAATCCCCAAAGTACTGAAACTGAGCATGCCTTGCATCCCTACCCACCCCTCTAAATCAGGCTGGTGAACAGAATGATCTAGTTGTCTATTCCTTAACACCATCCAATGATGATCAACTGTGCCTGATGCCACCCTGTCTCCCCCAAGTTTCTGCTACCCTGCCTCCTGAGTTTTCAAAATCTTGATCTAAGGATGAAGCCTGGTAGATGGTATTTATAACTTGCCATGTTAAAGCCAAACCCCATAATCATCTTGAATAATAAAGTAGTGATGAACCTTTGGTTCAACCAGATTTTATATATATTGTTTCTTTCTATGATCTCCAAACCAGATCCAAAGGCCCAATGCTCCTGTCACTACACCCACATTGTAAATCCACTGCCACCTTTGGCTTTGGATTGAACTGTTTTTCCCTGCCACACCAAAAAAGGGCCAAAAATTTCAGCCAAGCCACTCAACTCTCTAGGCAATTTAGCTCATACTGTTGACAAGAGATTTGTCCTGGCCTACCCTGCAGACCTTCTGGCTCTGGTAGTTCCCTCATGGGAAGAAACACTAATTGATTTGGACTATTTACTGGCCTGGTGTTGTCCTCTCTTAAAAATAATCAGAAACACCCAATCAAAAGACGCCACACCAATAACCACAAAATCAATTGAATCTGAAATGGATGAGATGCCTTCCAACCAATCAGATAAAGCTGTGGAAATTACCTTGAAACTCTCCAGTTTCCCTGGTTCTGACTTGAAAAATTTATCTCCCACCCAATCAGATTCAACCCCTGCTGTCATGTGATTCCCTTCCCTGCAACTCACTTCCTTTTACACAGTAAGGAGACTTTCAGTCCCCTGCTTGTCTATTGTCAATTCTATTAAACATTTGGAATTTTTTGAGCTTTTTTTAGTATCTTTGTTTGCTGGAAACTCTTTTTCTAGCTTATATTATCTAAGAATTAAAGTGTTAGTCTTTCCCTTTACACTTACCTTGTGCATCCCAGTTTCAAACCCAGGAACTCTCCTAGACACTTTGACAAGCGTGGTGTGGCAGATGGGATGCCAAAAGAGCAAAGCCAAGCTACACCTTCTTTGCCCTTTTACAGCATCCCACTGGATACATGCCCTTGTATCACAGAGGAAAACTAAATGTTGTTTTTTAGATTGTGAATTTATGAATTTATGAATTTCTCATCTTATACTCTATATGATAAAATAATATACTATATATGGTAATTTGGTAAAAGAAAAACTGTGTAAAGCAGGCTGCCCAAAGAGCAAAGCTGTGCAACGCTCAGCTTCACTCTTTTATGGCAGCCTGCTGGTATGTGTTTTCAGTTTATAAATTATTCTGTGATATAGACGTTAATAGTTGCTTTTTAATAGCATTTAAATTTTTAGTGTTATAACTATATTATGAAGAGAGTTTTCAGCATTTATTGATATTGTGTGTAAATAAAAAGTTTATTGTGCTAAAAAGGTATTTAAAGGCTCATTCAGGCTGAGGAGCTTGGCAGAAAAGGACTTCTGGATAGACAACATTTTGGGCCTGCCTGTGATTATAATCTGGATCAATTAAGGCTATAATGCCTCACACATCAGTAGTACAGGAAAGAGCAACATAGAGCTGACCATGAGAAAAGGGGTCATGAGTGAGATCAATTCCCATGTGGCTCAAGGACTGACCTTGAGATTTGTTGACTGTCATGGCAAATCCTAGGCAGATTATAAACTGCCAGCACTGTAGAGTAAAATGGAACTCTTCCTCTTCAACCATTGTAAGGCAGGGAATCAGACAACAGTGGCCCTAATAAACCCCAAATAGAACTGTGACTTCAATTGTATTTTGGAAAAGAGTTGTTACTATGGCCATTGTACCATTGCAGAGACCTTCAGAGGCATAAATATTCCAAAGGATCATCACTGGAACACCCACCTTCAGGGTGAGTTGAGATAGAGGTAAGCTGCTGCAAGTAAGAGTCTGCATAACCTCAGCAGTAACCAAATCAGCATCATCCCCTTCCCCTGGATCAGCCTGGCTCTCAGCATTATAGATGCAGGAAGCTCCAGGGCAAGTGTCAAGGATTCTAGAGTTAAACTTGACAACTTGGCGGTTGGTAACAGTTAAGATGGCTTGGTCTTTAAAGAATACAGCCACATTATTAGGGGTTAAAACTTGAAGCTGTTCAGGAGGATAGATGGCCTGGGTGAGCTGCTCAGATCTAGCAACCTTAATAATAGCAGGAGGTAAATTTATCAATCCATAAAGCCAAGGATTAGATGATAAGTCTTCCAGGTACCAGGCATAAATTGCATTCTCTTCAATCTGATGTAGGTGCATGTTCTGATTCAGAAACAAAATCTGAAGATGAGGCCAAATTCTAGACTTCTGGATGGAAGCTTCAACCTGCTGGGCATGACCACCATGGCAGATCACTGAAAGAGTCTGTTTAAAGTCACCCCCCAAAACCACTGGGATTCCACCTAAAAGAGCCTCATTGTTGCAAACATCCCAGAGAGTACACTCAACAGCCAGTACAACATTCTTATGTTGCATGGGCACCTCATCCCATATAAGTAAGGATGCCTGATGTAACTGGGTAGCCAGCTGAGATTGATATCCAATATTGCAAACAGATTTCTTGTCTAGGTTCAGAGGCACCTTTAAAGTTGAATGGGCAGTCCAGCTCATTGGCAAAAGGCTGGCTTCTAAGCCAGCTGAAGCAACACAGATGACATGCATACCCTAATCACGGTAATAAGCAGCCAGATCTTGGTAAAGGAATGTCTTTCCAGTACCTTCAGAACCTTGAAGGAAAAGTGTGCGTGGGTAGGGTCCCGGGTAATCTGCTCAGTAATTTGGGTAAATGCTGCCTGTTGATTTGCATTAAGTTGGGCTGGGAGGGCTTGATGTAGTTCAACTGGAGGATTAAAGTCCTGAATAGGATTTCTGGGATCCTCCCAGCCTTGGGCATAGTTTGGAAGATGATAAGCTTCCAAGCTTTGACCAAACTGACAAAGCTCACAGGCAATTAAAAAAGCCCATAATCAAGATGGGGATCAGTAAGGCCCTCTGGGACAATCAGAAACTGCAGCCGGTGCTCTAGGTCATCACAAAAGCTCTCCTTAAACTCATTTCATATACCCAAGACATTGGTGATATCTCCAGAGGTAAGGACCTTTACAAAAAGAAGCCACTGTATGTGGCCAGAGTGGGTTTTGGCAGTCTCCTGAAAGGCAATTCTCCAGTATGCATCATCTTGTAGTAAACCCAAAGCCTCACATGCCAGGCGGTTGGTGAAGTATGTTCTTCTTTGTAATCCTTTGCCTACAGTCCTTAGGTCCACAAATCTTGTACACCCATGTTGAATAGTTAAAATAAGGCGTACAAAAAAACGCTTGCCTTGATTTGGGCTAACATTATACATCTGGCCAAACTGTGCACGTTGCTGACACTGTCTCCAGGTTTGAGTGACAGCATGTCAAGTATAATGCTGAGGAAAATCTGGGTATAAAAGATGCCAGCCATTCTCATTCCTGGCATGATAAATATCCACCCCATAAGGATTGTTCTGGGAGGATTTTCTACTTGGTGGAGGACAGCATCACCGGGAGCAAAATAAACCATCTGTTGGTTCTCAGCATGAACAGCCAAGCAAATGATAGAAGGATAAATTGAGTGATGAGGGAACTCCATCAGCTCCCAGACAGCCTTAGGTGGGGCAATGTATTGACCATGGAGATGCTGGCGGACTTTGTTATTGATAGCATCAGAATGTTGGTGCACAATATCAGCCAAAAGTGCCTGACCCTCAATTGTTGCTGTATACATGTCTTCTCCCTTTGAGATGTACTTTAAAATGTACTTGATTGTACAAAGATTCATGCAGACTTCAAAATTTATGTGTGCCTTGTACTTCCAGATAAGAGCATGAGAGTAAAGAACAACCCAGCTGTTGTTGACTGCAACATTATTGCGTCCAGTCACAGTCTCTGATCCAATTGCATTCTGGGGGCTATGACGCCTATAGTTTGGGTATCCATTAGCAGGTAGGACTGTCTCATTTTGAAACTGTTTTGGAAAGTACTTTGAATAGCAGAAACCAGTTGGAAAGTCATGCATGCAGGATGCATTTTGATTTTGACCACATGGAGTGTAGATCATATATCTTAATACTAAACGTCTGAGCTTGTTATGGTAAGGGGTAACAGCCACCGGGGGAATCTCTGTCCAAATCAGTTGGTCAATGTTCTTAGGATGAATGAAAAAATTGTCTATGGAGCAGAGAAACAGAACACAGTGCATATGAGGTAAGCCTCACTTCTGATATTCCATGACACAAAAGTGCCCCAGATAAGGACCAAAGAATCCACGCCGCATATCCCGGATCAGCTCCTTGATCTTAATATGAAACACCCAGGCAATAATATCAGGTCGGTCCATAGGTGTCTCATGTGGGATAAGTTTTTGTCTAATCTCTTCCCAATTACCATTGGATGTAAATGTGATAAAGAGGCTGGCTTTCCAAGGTGATGGACAATGCACATCACATCCTGATAGAGCTGCTGCATGTGAAGACGGGAACCAATATGAAAAGAGGGAAGAATTGTTTGGTGCCCAACCATCTTATGTGGGTCAGCAATATCAGTGCAAGCATAGTAGTCTGTAAGATTGTTATAAAGCTCTTCTATGAAAACATCTTGATGATTTTCAATATAATGCAGGCATATAATATCACAGGAGGCCCAGGCATCAGCAACAAATTGCTGAAACAGCCGGCGGGCAAGAAAAAGAATAGCTGGCTGAGTATTTCTCTGAAAGAGACAATAACAGTAATAGTGACACATGCTGAGCCGGCAAAGTGTAGCCCTACCTTCTTCCATATAATACATCCCAAAGCTAAAGCCCAAGTCACCCCAGGGAAAGAAAAGGACATAGTGAGTGGGCATATACTTGGCAACTGTGGGATCAATTCTTTCAGTACGCCCAGCGCATAACCGCAATAATACATGATGGCAATTGCGCTCACTATTCTCTACAGCAGCCAATGCAGCAGGCATTAAAGCAGCAATTTGAGGCTGTTGGGGCAAATTATAGATACAGCAATCAGTACCTGCTTCAACTGTCAATTTTAAGTTAGGATGAAGGTAAGCTGCAGCCTCAGGATAGGTTTGAGTATACTCCTGAACAATTTCTGTGGCAGTACAATATATTTGCACAAAGGGATTTACTTGATGAACTACACAGTCAAGCATTCTAAGTGTCTCCGCATTCAGGCCAGGGTTTCTCTCCATATGTTGCTGCAAGACAAGATCCAGGTCAATAAAGTACAGCTGATTGTAAACATGATTGCGGCCCTCTGTAGGCAAAAGGGAATACTGCATATGGTATAACCCACCATGAATAAAATAAGGGACATAACAAGAATGTTTCCCAGGCAGTGATCTTGCTCTAAAAGAGTTAAGGGTTAAGTTATAAGTTATCAAGTAAGGAAAATTTTAAAGATAATTACCTGCAATTAAGGAATTCATTGCCAAGGCAGTATTGTACTGGCAAATATTTTCAAGGAAGTTAGTTGCTTGGGGGGTGCGTTGAGTATACAGGGCATAAATCTCTTCAGGAATAGGTTGAAGCGGGGGTAGCTGGATGGTTCCGTCATTGCAGCAAAGGGTAAACCTAAGACGGGTAGGTCTAGTAACCCAAGTACCCTCACAGGCCCAGTGTAAAGCTTAGCACTGCCCACACACTGCATCCATCCTACCTATATTTAAAGGAACCCAGGTATCTCTTTTGCTAAAAAAGCATCTAGATCTGCAACAGCAAGGCTTTCAGGAACAATAGCACCCCTTCTAGCAGGCTCTTTAGCTCAGAAGTCTCAGCAGATTTTACATGTTCTAACCTGGCAACCATTGGGAAGGCGGAATTGAGTGGTAGCGTAATATAAAAGATAATCTATACAACATTGAAGGTTTGTTTGATGTTGGCCACCCTGGTCTGGGTTGCCTAAAGGATAATGAAGATTGTGTGCACTAAGATCCTCTGAGTTTAAATTTTGTCTAGCCATTTTCAAAGCCTTTGTAAAAGAAACAATGAGCATAAATTTGTAGTTACACAGTTAAGCCCTCAAAAAACCCAATAAGGGCTTCTTCAGGGCTGCTATCTCTTTATCATATAAGCAAAATTATAGGCCAAGTAGTAAAATTTTTCTGTTATTTTAAGCATACTAAAGTGTATTTGTACCTTTTTTTATAGAAAAGTCAAAGGGAGAAAATCTTTAAAGTTTAGCAAAACATTAAAAAGTGCAAATATGAGCATTTATTATAAAGTTATATTCTTTGTGTAAAGCAAGCATTGTAGTAGCTTATATTTTTTTGTAAAAAAAGAAAATGAGCTTTTAAAAAATAGTCATCTTTATTTGGTTTTTTGTGTAAAACCTGGCTTGGTTTTTTGAGAATTTATAATAAAGCATTAGGCATAGTAGATGTGTATATTATGTAGATTAGTTTTTTTTGTATAATCATTTACCTGCTATAAAAAATGAGTGTTTGGAGCAGCTTAAATTTATTAATGAAGGTAATAGTTCAAAAAGTGGCTCTGCTTAGGAGCTGCTGCAGGTAATAAAGTCTTTTTAAAAAGGTTAGCAAAGTTTGAAATTAGCGGCTTACCCAGCCCAATATTGGCTTCATGGGAAAAAACTTGGATCTTTTATAATATGTTAGCAAGTTTAATAAAACAATCAGCAAAATTTACCTGATAGAGAAACAGGCTGTTTGAAACAGTGTAGTTTCTTAATGAATATGATAATTCAAAGTTTTCCTGCTCAGGAGGTGCTTCAGGGCAAAATACTGGTTTTTTTAAATATAGGTTGGAAATTAGTAAAAATAAAACTTACTAATCCCAAGATATGCTGTGGACCAAGTACAACTAAAAGGATTTGAAGATTAGTAGTTTTTTTGGAAATAGTTAACTGGTGAAATACAGCTTTATTTTAAAAAGACTTGAGAATAAAAACAATACTTACCAAGCCTTAATCTACTTCAGGGCAAAAATCTGGTTTTTAAAATCTAGGTTAGTTAATTTGATTTGATAAAAGTGACTTACCCAACCCAAAATCTGCTGCAGATAGAGTCCATCTATAAGGATTTAAAGGTTAGAAATTTGAGTGAAATGCTTACCTGATCTCCAGCTTCAACTTGAATTTTGAAATGATTTAGTTGTTTAAAACTTTTTAAATACCTTTCTAAAGTATGATTAGCTTTGAAAGTTAAAACTAAACTTAACTTTAAAGTCCTTTATATACTATGATTAAAGCAGTTAATATTATATGTATATTTTGAAGCTTACTTTTATCTTGAAGTGAATCTATAAGTTTGAAATGAAAAAGTTAGTATTGTGTTTAGTGAAGCCTTAACCTGCTTAGTTGCTTCTAATCTTATCTTAATGGCAGAGAAATAGATGGGTTAAAAAATCATAATTAATGAAGTCATTTTTAGCTCCAATGGTTAGCAGTAAATTTCAAATAAAAAATTTAATGTCTTACCATAATGTCAAATCGGATTAATTTACATCTGGCTCCTACTTTTTTTACTTTAATTGACACTGCTGCAGGTGGGGATGCCGCAAGACACTGCAAAGTGTCCAACAACCCCTTTGAGTGGTAGCATTGGCCATTAAAACAAACTAATTTATAAGCACTTTGTCTTTGTTGTCAGCCACTATTGGAATTAAAAATAGGTAAGTTCTTCCAACTAAAACATATGTAAATAATTTCTCCTACAACTCAAGCAGTTATATATGATAAAGGTCCCAGTGTATAGTTGCTGCCTCCTCTTGATCTTGCTTTTGAAAACCACTTTCAAACTCAAAATCATATTTAAAATTCAATATAACTCCTATTATTATCTTGATTTTTCTTTAAATTTTCAGTTTTTGAACCTGTTTTTGCTCAACTGTGTGATCCAAGGTCCCCAAGACAACGTCCAAGCTTCCCACACCTGTTTTGTTGTTTCTTTTGCCTTCTTCTTGTGGCTGCCCTTGTGGTGAAATTTTTTATTTGCTTGCCAGTTTAAAATTGTATCAATCTTCTCCAAATTTTGAGGAGATCACAACCATGATACTCCCTGTTCTCAAATTTGTTGCATTTTAATTGGCCCCATTTTTATTGCTCCTTTGGTTGACCTTGCCAGAGTTGTGGTCAAAAATCACTTCTTCTGCCTGGCTTGTGGGGGACAACCTGTCTAGCCTTCTGAATTTTCCTAGTGGTCTCCTCCTCTCTGGAGAGGCCATAGTGAAGAGTTTGATGTGTGACAACCTAGATTTGGATGCTGTTGGTTATGCATTGCCCTCCTCTGAGGGATAGAGAATGCCAATGCTTCCCCTCCCCAGCCGGGAAGAGAGTGACCTGGTCCCCCTTGAGGCTCTCAAGGTGCTCCCTCCCCACTCCCTCTTGCGCTCTGTGGTTGATCACTGGTCTTGTGTTGATGAAACTAAACTCCTATTTCCTTCAACTGTCCCCAGTGTCCTCCCTCTGGTCCCCCCTTAGAGCGGCCATCCCAGTCCTCCACTGGTTGGCATCCTGGTGGTTTGTTTCACCGGGATGGGAGCCAAACTTAGTTAGTTTAGCCCCCCTTTCTCACACACATATCCTGAAGACTCCATACCCAAATCAGTATTTCCCCCTGGTACTCCTTTTGACCTACTTCATTTATCAAATATCCTGTGAACCTGGCTTACTCCAAGTCTACTTTAGAAAACATCCTCCTTTTCAATAATTTGGCAAGATCCTTCCAACCTGATACTTTCAATTTCAAAGGCTCTTAGTATAACATACAGACCTGTCTCTTTAAGGACAAGGAAAAATATCTACCTGTGTAATTAGTCCTCATGACCCCTCCTGTCTTCCCCAGTCTACCTGCCTGCAGGATCTTGGGATTGCAGATGATACCACATCCACCCAAATCTTTTTTGTAATGTATATTGCACTGACAGGGTTGGTAGACTCCATGGTCCCATCTACTGGCCCCTGGTCCTTGATGAATAGATCTCTCTCCTATATAATTAAGTTGGCGCCAATATTGTGGTGAGCATTATACACTGGTTTGGCATTCCCCCACTTACATCTGCTGCTGCCCCACCTCATACTTGATATATTGACACTTAGGCTCAAGAGAGCTTCTCAAATATAATATTTTTATAAAATTAATGATAAAGTAGTTTTACAACCCGCTGAGATAAATGGAATCAACTCAGTCTAAAAATTTAAGGAACAAAATTCCTTACAACCACCAAGTTGGAAACCAGAAATTGGATTTAACAGTTCCTGAAGGCCAAGCACTTATTATTATGGAATCATATGACAAAATTAATTGAATTAATTAGTTTGATTGAAAATAAAGTTCAAAACCTGGTTTGCATTCACTTTTTAAAACTAAAAGTAAAAAATAAAACAAAGATAGAAAATCCAATATAAGTTCTATTCTAAGTTCAAAAAATTCCCAATTGTTACACTAGTTGCTCCTAAAGTAAAACTCAATGGCAAAAACCATTTCCAACAACATAAAAAAGGGTTTAGTAAGGAATTAATAACCAATAAATCAAATTTAAATGCATAATCAATTGGAAAATCTCAAGGAAAAACAGAAAAATACTAATAAAGTAAAGATCAATAACCAATCTACCACAATACTTCACATACAAGTCTTCCCCTCTATGCAAGTAACCAAGGTCAAACCTTAAAGGAAGCACAAAAACCTCAACCAAGAAGTTCTTTCATGCATACAGGATTCAGTTTACTACAGGTCTGCAAGGTATTGTTTCACTCCCAAGATACCCAGAAAGATCAAATGGTAAACTTGATACATATCCTCAAATTCCCCATCAGTATTTAGACTGATAACTTTATTTGGGAGCAATTGCTCCAACAACTTCTTTTTATTCTTCTACATTCAATAGAATCTATATTTTTCTTCTAGATTAGTAGATACTTATTTAACTTAGAACATAATGAGAGCACCCTTCTTGGTGTATTTCTTCCTGCTTAGAATCATTCTAATGTTTTTTGTCAGTGAAGAAATTCCCCCTCCAACTTTTACAGAAAAATATGAAGAAACAGTTTGATACAGATTTGGACCTTGCTGTCACCACATTTCTTATTTATAAACTTCCCATATCCCACCAATTGTTTATCCCAATGCTCCTTGGTACATTTTAGCCTACACCTCTACATATTATATATTATACAAATTTAATCCCTTCTTGGGAAGGTTTAGAATTGTTGATCAGTTAATCCATATGATGATGGTAGGGATTCTGGTGGGTCAGCCTTAGTTAAACTCAATTTAGGGACCTTACTCCACTCTATTGGGGATCACCTCCCAAACAATTAGATCCCGGACTAAAAATGAAATTGAAGTGGATCAAAATCTATTGTAATATAACATAAATTCCTTGACTTTTAGGCTTTATTTTTGGACTGATATAATTTTGTTTTATCTCAATAGGTTACAAAACTACTATATTATAATACTTCAGCTTTTTTTCAATAGAATTTTATTTAATTTTGGCTTTACAATAATATTCAAGAGTGAATTAACTTTGATATTATGGAGGAGTAATACCAGGAGAAAGAACAACCATAAGCCCATGTTATTGACCAAAGGAGTGCAAATACTATGGCTCTTTTTAGACCCAGCAGAATAGCTTAAGCCAAGAGAAAGAGGAGCTGTATGTGTCACCTGGTTCAGCTGTGGGATTGATATTTGATAAGCCATATAAAATACCACAAGATCAGGACTAATCTCAGCCTATGCTAAAAGATAAAATCAAGCAACTTCTCTTTACTTTGACTTGACAACCCTGGGGTAATCCAGGCCAATAAAATATAGCTGAATACATTTTCTGGGTACTAGTATAACAGATTCTCTTCTTAAGAAATACCTTCTGATCTTTGAAAAATTGGAGATAATGATGAATCTGAACATAACTAGCATGACATTCAAAAAAATTTCCCATATTTAAAATTCTTCAAGGCAAAACATATATGAGAATTTTGGGTTGTACAAAAGAAAAAACATGGTAATTTCCAAAAAAATAGAAGAAGCTTTCTGAGATCTAACTCTAGGATGACTATCCTATTATGCTTGCCTTTTTTCAAGTAACCTGGCCCCCAATGACTTCAGTCAGAATACAACTTAAGCTTCATGATATCAATATCACTAGCAATACCACACAAATATGGATGTACAGACTTATTGTTGGCATTTTGGTTCTGACTAATCATAAGGGAACAAGTGCAATAATGAAAATGATTTGAAGCATGACCCAGAAAATAGTGCCACTATAACACAAGCTTATCCAGAATATTTGATGATTTCTTTTTTATATATTATAGAATAGCAGTATTTCTTCAAGATTACAAAATATTTGGAAAAATAACAATCCTGAGGATAAAAATAAGTAAAAGCAGAGTACATTCATTGGTGAATATCTATAAGTTACCCCAAAAAGGGACATAGTTTGACTGAAATTCAACCAATTAAATCAATGGTTATGCATACAGCAAACTTACCAAGAATTTAATTGATATCTAGAGCTTGGCCAATTTGAAATACCTTATATTCCTGAGCCACCAAATGGAATGTGGAGAGATGGGGCAAGTGCTTAAAGTTGAAGTG